>JAATLQ010036741.1:0-23578 GCA_013421005.1 Heliconius erato x Heliconius himera | reverse complement strand
TTCTGAGGTAACAAACATAAAAAAGTAGCATTGATGACCTCCTTTACTCACAGAAGTCGGTTAAAAAATTAAATTACACTATGGTATGGCCACCATATTTAATGAAAGTCATCATACTAATATTTCCAAAAAAAAAATAACTATTAGTTTTTATCTGTTAACCAAAATAATTTAAAAAAAAAAAACAAAAGCCGCCAATCGAAGTCTATTCACGTCTCCCGCAAGTTACTGATTCGTTTGTTGCACGCTAATAAAGCCGAGTGTACTTTATGAGCGGAACAAAACATTTAACCGTTTGATTTACAAGCTATATTGTTTCGTTGTTGTTTTAAACGGATTCCCGTTTTGTAATTCATTATGTCGGACGAATCAACAAATCAGACACAAAATCTAGCTTTTATAATTATTTTATTCACTCTTGTTACAAACAATACTATTCTTTTCATAATTATAATACTTTATTACTAAACTAGCGACCCGCTCGCGGCTTCGCCCGCTTTAACTACTGAATTATTCATATAATGTACCTATGTTTGCAAAGCACTTAAGATTACTAATTTGAAAATTGTTGAAACCTTAATGCAACCCACTTTTTCGTAGTTCCAATAAGGATGTTCCAATTGTTTAAAAAAATACACACCTAAACAAATGACACAAACAACAGAAAACTTAAACGAAAGAAATTATAAACAACTGACTACCTACTATTCTATTACCCAAAAATACTTAAACGAAAGATGTAACCAACAATGCCGCGATGAAATACATTATAATTATTGGATAACTCCAAAATACGTGCAATCGCTTCTAAATTTACTTTGCTATAGAACCAGGCGCAGAATTAAATCATTCTCTCGTCCATCTCCGTAGTAGCTCCAAACGACATCTGGGCGTTGGTTCCATGGCCGTGGTCTCAAGCGACAACCTGCTCTAGAGCAGGCACAGAGAGAGGCGTGCGGGACGGGATTGGAAGGATTATAAAATGCCATCTAGGCGGTCAACTCAGTCAGGTGAGACCCTCGGTTTGCTGAGGGAGGCCCAGCTTAAACGACCAAGGATCAATGCAAGGCTCATGAGTCGCATTTGGAGGAGGATAGAAAGACCCTTGAAAGTCATCTGACGTCTGACCTCGGGCAGCCGGTATGCCACGGAGTGCTCCTTAGGTGCAGGTGACCCGATACATTGGCGCAGCGTAATGCGTTGGACGCGAGACGACCTGCGTCACTCGACGGAGGATGAGATTCTGGACCACCTGCAGGATTTCTCGTTGAGTGATACTCGCTAGGGCGATGTGATGTCATCAGTGTATAGTGCGTAGAGAGCAGGTGACAAAATGCTGCCCTGGGGAACAACGGCAGCGATCGAGTTGCTAGACCTCGAACTCTCAACTCTCAAGCAAAATGTCCTGTCACTGAGGCAGGGAGGCAAAGACATGCGCGACTTGCTAGGGGGTGCTGGCTCTGAGCACTTAATGAAGTAGGTCCGGGTGCCAGACGCGGTCGAATACGCGTGCTACGTCGAAGAAGACTGCTATTGCTCTCTCCTTTCGGTTGATCGCTGTTACCGCGTAGTGTATGTAACCAGAGTGGTATACCCGCTCGCCAAACTGCTCGCTTCGTGGGTGGATGTGCGTCTGGAGAAGTGAGAGGACTAACTTCACGAACAGCTTGGCGACCGCGCTAAGGAGGGCTATAGATTGGTACCCCTCAGGCTGCTATGGGCTCTTCCCAGCCTTGGGCAACATGATGAGCAGGCCCTCCTGCCATGCCCGGGGGAAAGAAGCTAGGCGGGTGCGGCGGGTCCATTTTTGTAAGAAAAATGTCGAGGGCACGGGGGGACGCGTGGTGGTCGGTGAGCCGTTACACAGCAAGAATTTTTTAGTATCGTAATTTCAAATCTGTGCTACTAATCTTCTAAAGTACTTATTAAAATGAAAAACAGTAAAGAACATTTTGATCTACATTAAATGGCCAAGGTAACTAATATACTTATTTATATACTGAGAGTAAGGGATAAACATGAGTCGATATAGCTTTTCTCTAAAACTATTTGTAATTTCGAAATATTGTAAAGATAAGGATTAATATCATCATGGACACACATCCCTCTCAATAAGAAAATATATTTAAAATACTATCTAATTTTCGTCTCCTATACGCTTTCATTAGTAAGATTTAAACGATTTTTATTTGCATTTCTTGTTCTGCGACCTATAAAAACATTTCCTATGTTTTAAAGGGTAAAGAAAATAATAAAAGAACTGAAAAAGAGTAAACAAAATAAACAACAGGTTACTTATACGAAAGAAATGATAAACAAAAGCCTACCTACTGTTCTCTTAAACTAAAATACTTAAACGGAAATTAAAAAATTAGAAATAAAAAATTAAAAAATTAGAAATTATGAACAAAAGACTACCTACTATTCTATTAATCAAAAAAGACGAAACTAAATATATTAAACTCCAATTATCCAATACGTACCATCGCATCTACATCTACTTTTCTACAGAACAGAGGCAGGCGGGCTTTTTTTTTTTTTTTTGAACTTGAGGTTATTGCTGTTAGCCCTATTGGCCTTTACAGCGACATCGGGTGGGTAGGGAAGAGGGTACTCTGTCCCAGAAGAAATGCAAGCACTACCTGGCTGCTTGAGGGCAGGCGGGCGCGGCGGACGCGCTTCTATAAGCAAAACGTCGCGGGGCGCGGGGGAACGCATGGCGTGTGGCGAACCGTTTTAAAGGTTTTTTTGATATTGTAACAGCTTCTAAAGTACTTGAAAAACAGTAAAAGACAGTTTTAATCTACATTAAATGGCCAACGTAACTAATATACTTATTTATATGCTGAGAGTAAGGTAATAAATAAAACTTGCGCCAAAACTGCGGTTTATAGCCGGCGTCATGTGTCAACAATTAAATGCGTTTTTCTCTAAAACTATTCGTAATTTCAAATTAGTGTAAAGAGCAAATTTTATCTTCGTTTAACGTAAAAAATTAATAAAGTATTTAAAAGGATAAGGATTGATACCATTATGGACAAACATCCCTCAAAATAAAAAATAGATTCAAATTACTATTTTTAGACAGAAATATGCTCACTGCATGTTATCTTTAGAAGATATGAATATGCTGTCGCTGACTTTTTTTTAGGTTTTTTTAAGAGGAATAATACTCTAGTACATTGTTTTCATGTAGGACTTACCATTAAAGCAGCGCATGCGTAAAAGTGTTTCAACGGGTAGGACTTTATACACATTTATCATATTTATGTCAGATTACAATAATATATACATATAATAAACCATATATAAACTTTCCCTGAGAAATACTCTCCATAATGGTGAAAACCGCATTAAAATCCGTTGGGTAGTTTAGAAGAAGATAACGTAGAAAGGCCAGACAGAGACGAAATGCGTTCTTATTTTATAATATATAGATAGATAGATAGAGATCTAATAGCGTTTCCTCTACAGCATTTTAGAATGTAATGAACACAAGTGCCTTTTTTTCTTTTTTTTTCAAATGGACTTTATTGCTGTTGACCTGGACTGGTCTTGACAGCGTCACCGGGCGAGGAGGGACGAGAGTAGCTCGCCTCTGAAGAAACGAGCTTACGAGCTTTGATGGACACTCCTGAAGTGTTGGCGACCGCAGGGGAATGTCCTGCGCTAACCAGGCTAATCTACGCTAATCAGGGGGTACATAAGTGAAATGTTGTTTGTGCTTTCATTTAATTACAGTGACACCTGAATATAAAAGGGTATTTAGAAATAATTCTATATATGTAATATATACTATATGCTATATATGCATGATTTCTAGAAAATAATATTCTATTAAAGTATCAAATTAGTTTATGTATAAATATTTTTTTAGAACCAATAAAAAATAATAATTTAATTTAATAAAAAAAATATAATGTAATTTAATATAATATAAGTATTAAATATATTTTAAAACAATGCAATATGTTTATAAACTTGAACTTGCGTAGAAATGTAAATATGAAAAATTCGGTAAAAATAATGAATATTTTATTGTAATATCAGATAAAAATGTGATAAAAACAAATACTAATAATTGAAAAAAAAAAAAAGTAAAAATCGCATTTAAATCCACCAGACGTTTCTGAGATTATAGTGCACAAGCGTACAAGAAAATATATAACAAGAAAATATACTATGTATTTATTGCTTTAAGTTGATGATTGTTAAGTATAAGAAAGGGAAACGACTTATAGCTCGATGAGCACTGATGTGTACGACGACAATGCAATTAATTATATTATTTTTGCCAACAGAAAGTAGTTCGCGAGATGAATCGTCTCGGCATGTTGATCGATTTGTCCCATCTTAGGAAGGACACGACGCGGGCCGCGATCAGATTATCGAAGGTTTCGGTTATCTTCAGCTACTCCTCCGTATACAGCCTCTGTCCTCATAAACGCAATGTCCTGGACGATATCTTTAATTCTAGAGATATAACATTTTCTACATGCTATAAATAATCAATGTCATTTATATATACAAATTTTATTTTCAACCTGTATAATTAAAATGAGGCTATGTCTCAGATATTTTTACAAGTTTTTATTTATCTTGCCGTATTAATTGCGTATGTGAAGTCTTGTAAGGTCAATTTGATCGACTTGCCAGTGTCCGATTGAAACTTGGATTATGATTTCAGTTTTGATAACAATTAAATCATACATTACCAAGATTGTGGTTTATTCAAAATAGCCATAACAAAACAGCGGATCACGAACTTTTGCACAACCCACTTAATGGAAAAAAAATATTTTAAAAAATACCCGACAAGCGCGAGTCAGGCTCGCCCACCGAGGGCGCCGTACAAAAATTGGAGGTCTCGAGCTTTTCTTGAAATTCATGTCGAAATCGTCGTGAGACCTAAGCGGTCATATCTTTATTCTAAGTTAATATAGAAATATGTTGTTATCAGACAATCATGTGGCCTAGATCTGACTATATGATTTGAACTCGATATCTGTAAGCGTTCCTGAGATAAAGGGTCTTGATAGACAGACAGACGGACAACAAAGTGATCTTATAAGGGTTCCTTTTTTCCTTAAAAAGTACGGAACTCTTAAAACTTCTAAAGATTGGAGATGCCAGCCAAAATACGTCCGAGGGGACTTTTGAACCAAGAAAAAAGGACAGGTCTAGTCAGGTCAGTCAAAGATCAAAGGTCAAAGGTCAGGTCTCTTGGACAAGTTTGATATATCTTGGCGAGCAGTCTGGTACTACTAGAGCCTCAACATGCAGTTGGGCGGTGGTTAAAGGGGTTTCTGAACCAAGGAAGATAGACAGGTATTTAGGCTTGTTTGAAACATGTTAGCAAGTAGTAATGATGCATTAACAAAAATAAGAAGATTAAGAGAAAACTAAAAAGTAAAAACTAAGATGTTAATTAAAAAAACTCTTTTATACAATTATAACTTTTATTTTTGTATAGTTCACCTTTGAATATAGATAGCTATTTATATCTATTTTAATAATATTTTAAAATACTTTTTAATCGCAATAGGTATGATGACATTTTGAGAGAACAGTTAACCCAACCACAA
Source organism: Heliconius erato x Heliconius himera (assembly GCA_013421005.1). Lineage (NCBI taxonomy): Eukaryota > Metazoa > Arthropoda > Insecta > Lepidoptera > Nymphalidae > Heliconius > Heliconius erato x Heliconius himera. The sequence goes on along the minus strand of JAATLQ010036741.1, from coordinate 17,993 downwards.
CTGCCAGAAACAAACGTTTATACATTCATCTCCATACAGTTTGTTTGTTACCGAATATTTACCATAGGAAATTTGTCCTAATAAAATTTTGCTGAAACATCAGAATGTGGCAATTTAGGACAAAGTTTAAGTGATAAAAATAAAAGTTTAATCCTTCCAATTTATAGTAGCATCGAAATACAAGAATCTAGAGCGAGTGCTGCTTAGTCATTGTACTTTATGTACAATTCTACATTCATCTCGAAATTTTTAAAATTTTTAAATGATTATCTCATTTCACACATAATTTCACTATGATTGAATAATATAAAAATAAATCAGCTTCGCTCTGTATCCCGCAGACAGCAGGGTAATCAGAGGGAACTTAGTGTTATGACATTCCGTTACCCACTTCTGCCGCTTTCTGGAGGCACTGCGTATTGAGTGGCAGAACTCAACGCCGCGCTTTGCCTCGACACCAGAGCGAAGGAAATATAAATTTAAACAAATATTTCATCTCCTCGAGTGGGGATCGAATCCACAACCAGTCGGTTTTACAGTCACACTTTGTGCCCTGCGCCACGATTGGCTTCTATTGAATAATATGATTCACAAATTTCGCAATACATAATATATCTTTTATTAGCGACAAAAATTTAGTGAAAAGTATAATATTAAGGTTTTAAAAATTGCTCAACAGAAAGGAATGTCTTGAATGGTCTTATTTATCATAGTGAACTTTTTCTCCTACTCCTTGAAATATGCTCCGAACACTACCTTCTGATGCTGCAGGTAATGTTGCCAAAAATTTATCAATTCAAACTTTATATAGGTTATATTGAATTTCTTTTTAAGCCATTGAGTGCCATGAGTGGAAGCTGCGGCATCCCGATGGCTGTGAATTCTAAATGAGCGACTATCTCGATTAGTTTTTATTATATGATTGTATTATTGTGAGGCCAGTCTTGGCGCAGCGGCACGAAGTGTGACTGCAAAACCGACAGGTTGTGGGTTCGATCCCCACTGGAGGAGATGAAATATTTACTTAAATTTATATTTCCATTTCTTCGCTCTGGTGTCGAGGCAAAGCGCGGCCTTGAGTTTTGCCACTCAACACGCAATGCCTCCAGAATTCGGCAGAAAGTGGGGAACGGAGTGTCTTAACACTAGGTTCCCTCTGCCTACCCTGCTGTGTGCGGGATACAGCGTTTTTATTTTATATGATTGTATTATATTAATAGATCTCAGAACAAAACAATTTTAATATTTGCATACTTAATTTATTCAGATAAGTAAGGGATCTCCGTATCAATATCGTACAGTTATATTACAACTATATTTATTTCAATATTACAATACAATTATATTTATTTCAATGAAACACTATCAATTCGTCCAAAACGCTACGTCTCAAAAAAACTGGCCAAATACGAGTCGGACTTACATACCGTGGGTCCCGTACCATTTTCAGGATTGTATCGGCATTCAGGTTGGAATGTAAAATTCAAATTCAATCTTCTTTGATTTTTGTCAACGATAGCCATTATTCATATATTATATCTTTAAATAAGTATACTTAGGTATACTGTAGAACCAAAGTTACTTATTTTTAAGGCACTCAGCGAGAAATGCGTAAAATAAAAAGTAAATATTACATAAATTATAAAAATATAAAAAAATCATAATTCATGGGAACGGTAGGTACTCAATCATAATAATTTGCGTTCAAATAATAAAATTACTATTCATATTCAAAATACAATTTTATATAGATACATACAAACACGAAACAACATATGAAACCAGAACATTTTACATTAGTATAACATTAAGGGATGATATTTGTTTGCCTAACTACCCATTACCAAGTAATTAATTAATTAATCAACTCCACTATACGATGCAGTGTGTGGTCGATTAACAGTAAATATCTACATCTACGAGTAAAAGTACAACCATATTAAATGACACTAAATTATAACATTGAGGCCAGTCGTGGCGCAGGGGCACAAAATGTGACTGTAGAATCGACTGGTTGTGGGTTCGATCCCAACTCGATGAAAAGAAATATTTATTTAAATTTATATTTTCATTTCTTCGCTTTGGTGTCGAGGCAAAGCGCGGCGTTGAGTTCCGCCACTCAACACCCAATGCTTCCAGAACTTGGCAGATAGTGGGGAACGGAGTGTCTCAACACTAGATTCCCTCTGCCTACCCTGCTGTGTGCTGGGATACAGCGTGAAGCTGAAGAAAAAAAATATAACATCGTGACTCCGTGGCGCAGTATAGAAGCTGGCTATACGCTCGATCTCCACTCTGGAGGGTGATTTGATTTTTTTTTTGTTAGGTTTATCCTGAACATAGCAGCGGAAGCAGAGAGAATCTGACCCTCATTAAGATACTTCCATTCCCCACTTTCCGCCGAATTTTCGGGGCATTGCGTGTTGAATGGCAGAATTCAGCGTGTTTTGCCTCGACTCGACTAGGACGCGGAAATGAAAATATTAAATATTTCAGGTCCTCGAGTGGGAATCGAGCCCACAACCGTCACGTTTACAGTCGTGCGTCGTCCCTGCGCCACGATGGCATCATATATAAATTTATAAAAACAAAAAAAAACCCACAACCACCAGTATTCGAAACTCCATTATCAAAAAAAATATTTGAAAAACTGATGATTTGGTCGGTTTAAATAAGAAGTTATTAGAGCAAGCAACCTATAAAATATATGTATATTATGAATGGTTCCAATATTGATACCTATAGCTTGTCATCCTATTAGGAAAACTGGATGATATTTAGATATGTAACTGTTACGTACAGGCTAGATGATTCATTAGAAACTTAGTCCTCTCAAGGAAGGAAAGTTCCTATTATATGTACAATTCAGTGTCATTGAAATTTAAAGTTGAATATTTTTTATTCATGTAGACATTCAATGTTTGAATAGAAATAAAGCTACCACCACCGAGTTTCTTATAATAAATTCTTATATTATAAAAATTAAAAATTAAATTAAAAAAACTTTCACTTATTGTAATTAGTTTATTAGAATATTTTACATATAATATGGTCAACATACGCTTTATACAAGCATAATGTAATAAAATGTAAACTATTAAGAAGAACTGATAATATAAACCAAATAACATGGAAGTGAAAGTAGGTGATTTGAATGTAAATTGCCTGCTGTACGCATTTGATAAAGCGCGCATCATCAGAATGCGTGTGGCAGGCATTAGTCGCCACTTTGAAACAAGGCTGTGAAAATAATGGTCTAAGGCCATGGGCGTAAGAAGGGGGGAGCCGAGTAGGCCTGATGCCCACGCCAAAAATATTAAAACTACATTTACACGTATATAGTATTTGTCCAAAGCTAAGTTTTGGTATTTGAAAGAAATAAAGAAAGAAGAAAAAAGAGTGTAAATGGTAAAATATAAGAACAAGTGATTGAAGTGATATGTTTGGGAAGCAACGAAATGAAGGTAAAGTAAGCGGTAAGAGAGGTAGGGGGAAACCTCGGTAAACCTTCGAAAACACTATATCGAAGATACTGGAGAAAAGTCACGTAAAACGTTTGAGGAGCCCCCGAAGTGCAAGTATGAAGAGATTGATAACAGTGGACGAGGCGAAAGAGGTAAATACCGTAGTGTTTGGCGCTCCGTTCTCTCTTACTCCCCCGCTAGGGATACAGCGTGAACCTCAGTTAAGTTGTAGAAATAAACGATTTTCAGCGGAGCGGAGAGGCGGACATTTCTTATTGATGTAAATCTAGAACATCCTGATGAATAATTATTATAACAGTCCAGCTAATCTATAAAAAATAATGATAGGCCGCCTTACCAAAAGACGTCTATCGTAATAAACAATTTCCATTGACATATTGAAACTCTAGAATATTGATATTTAAACTCTGTAATATCCAGCTCAATTATAAGAAATAATAAAATGCCATCTTCACAAAAAATAAAGTAGTCAATATTAATTGACAAATAAAAATTTATCAAAAATTATATTATACTTACTAAGCTTACCAACGATTTTTACATTATATAGCATTTCAAGTAAATTTATCACATTAACTAAAAAAAACTATATATCTACTGCCACTCAAAGGTAAAGAGCGCGTCCAATAGAAATATAGTTACGAATAATTGTGAAATTTAAATAACTATTACTGCCATATATGATGGTTAAAAAAGATTATATTTTGATTAAAAAAAAAAAAAAATTAAACGCTTTTGTTAAATATCTGGAATAGCAATATCATATTATAAAAGGCTGTATTGCTAAATGATGCGGATTTTGAAAACGTCCATTTAAATAGAGACCAAGCCGTCGGCGACTTAGACCCTTGTCCCGTCGCTAACAAGATGGCAGTTAGATTGTACGTCAACATTATAAAGGCTTTATAAATGGTCTTAATTTTCTTTTACTTTAGTATGTATTTTGATCTCTGAAAATATACTAACTGTTGAGCTATCCTGATTTATTTCTTTAGTTATAGATTTAAAATATTTTACCCTATATGTTGGTCCCGTAAAAGGAGCTCTGACGCTGTATAATTACAGGGTGGAAGCGTCAGGAAAAAAAGATGTGTGAATGATGTCATAAAAAACATTAAATGAAAAAGTAATATATAGATACGATATAATCTATGGTCCAATAATTAAGATGTAAGATCTACTTATATTTTATGGTAGCCGGAAGTGTATAAGGCCTTTGTTGCGATGTATAGAGATAGCGATTTGTATCCGGTGCAATATCTGTTTGAATTTATCAGCAAAATACCTTCAGCCTTTTATTTCAAGTGAGTCTTTTCTATTGCTTTTTTTTGCATTAAGAATCCATTCCCCATGCACCGTCTAACTTTTGAATTCTAACCAATATTTACTCTTGAGTGACGGAACTCAACGTCGCGAATTGTCTATCTAACCAATACCAAAACTTATATTCTTCTAATAAAAAAAATATGAACATTGAGCATGCTCTATTAAATAATGAGCAAACCGAAAATCTGTAATGCAGTATGGCACTCTGACGTATCAAAAATTAATTTGCACGTCGCCTTAACGAGGCGAGTTTTGAAACTCGTATACGAAAGCTTGTCACGCTGTGACATTACGTAATCATCTTAATATTGGCAGGCGTTTTGGTTTGTGTGTGTTATAATCGATTTTTTGAATGTAGCTATATAGCTTCCTATATGTTATATTTGCATATAAAATTGTTCGGATACTATTGGGAACCTAGTGTTGAGACACTCTGTTACCAATATGGCATTTACGTTCCCTATTTTAAGTACAATATACTGGACTTACTGAATATTTCATATTTGTAGATATTCCTTAAATTTTTTCTAAGAATTAAGAAGAGCGTCTCAGCTGGTTTGGGCACGTCCAACGTGTTGATGAGATGAATGAGTGATGAAAGAATGGCAAAAAAGATTTATGATGGAAATGTGAGTGGTAAGAGAGGTATGGGGAGACCTCGGTTGACCTTCGATAACACAGTATCAAATATACTGGAGGAAAGACGAGGCGAAAGAGGTATGTATAGACCGTAGCGTTTGGTGCTCTGTCCTCTCTGACTATCCCGCTAGGGATAAAGCGTGAAGTTAAGTTTCTTTAAATTTATAAACATAAAAAATCACACAAATTATATATATTTACGAAACTTTAAAGTTTATTTGAAATAATTATCCAATTTTTTCTGTATGTCACACCAACTTCTGGATTGCAAGAGTTCACTGGAAAGAAACGCGGAACTACTGAACAATAATACAGTCGCTATATCACCTGACATTTTAGTAAATCTGACTGCAGCGTTGTTTGCTTTTGCCGATACAATACTCACGAAAGTCACTTTGAAACTTTCTATTTAAAGGTACATTTTCTTTTTCCTTTGAATTGCATATGAGTTACAAGTATTTGAATTTAAAATTATTATTAGCTATATGCTTCGTCGTTTGCGAGAAGTGAAACCGATTCGATACAATGCGCATGGAGTGGGAGAACTCAACGCCTCGCTTTTTATAGAAAAATATTTGAAAAAGAATAATAAATGGACATAAGTAAGGAAAAAAAAAATATCTGAGTAATTGAAAAGAACAAACAAAGTAACTAAAAGTAATTAAGGGAATTTTTTTATATTACAAAGAATAACTAACTATACTGAGGCCGGTCGTGGCGTAGGGGCACGAGGTGTGACTGTAAAACCGACTGGTTGTGGGTTCGATCCCCACTCGAGGAAATGAAATATTTACTTAAATTTATATTTCCATTTCTTCGCTCTGGTGTCGAGGTTAAGCGCGGCGTTGAGTTCTGCCACTCAACACGCAATGCCTCCAGAATTCGGCAGAAAGTGGGGACGGAGTGTCTTAACACTAGGCCCTCTGCCTACCCTGCTGTGTGCGGGATACAGCGTGAAGCTGTTTTTTTTGAAGAAGTCACGACATAATAAGTTAAAAAAAAATATAACTCCTACTTGCGATCAGTTTCTATGTAAGAAGTATTGATTTCAGTTCGTTCTGTCCCTTTACGATAAAGATCTATTAGAATAAATCTTTTAAAGTTAATTGATTTTAAGGGATAAAATAAATGCTTTGAAATTCTTTCTCAAAAGTTGCTCTTATTTGAATTTTATTTTTACATTTTTCTTTCGGACACAATCTGTCAAGACCTATATCACGTTTTATTAAATCATGGCCCAAAAAATATTAATGAAATTATTTTATTATGTAAAATTTGATTGAGTAATTCTTATCTTCTAAACATAGTTTTTATATAAGTAATTTCGCTTGATTCTCAGTAATGAATAAATCCTTATCAATTAACATTACAGAAGTTATAATTTCAATTAAATCTCGTAAGTGTCTAAAAAAGTATTTTCTGGTTGCTTTGATTTGCGGAATAAAGCGGAGAACTATAAAAATATTAAAGAGACAAAAATTAGAAAATGGAATGTCTACTTACAAATGCAATTTAGTTTTGTATCCTGCCTATAGCAGAGCAGAGGGGACGTAGTGTTAAGACACTCCGTTTCCCACTTCCAGCCGAATTTTCGAGACGTTGCGTGTTGAGTGGCGGAAAAGCCGCGCGTTATCTTGTTATGTTCGCGAAGAAATGAAAATATAAAATATTTCAATCCCCCCAGTGGGAATCGATCCCAAAACCGTCACGTTAATAGTCTCACGCTTGTGCCACTGCGCCACGAAGGTCTCAATTAAAATGATAATGAAATAATAACATTGAAAAAGATTATTAGAAATTTCTAAGTATAAGTAAGATAGTATATCTTTTAATTAGAATCTACCGGGTTCTCTGTTTGTCCTTTTGATGACGTCAGCTTATAGTCTAATTATGAGAACAAAGAAAAATAAACGATGAATCTTCTTTTGTTTGTGCAGTTATGCACTTTTTCAAATGCCCTGTGTTTTTATATAACTACCTCATATTATTAGTTATTTGTTTATTAAAATTTCTTTAAAATTTCTAGATTTCTTGTCTATCACGTATGATAAAAATTGATCGGTTGAAAAAAATTTTTTTCAGCTTCACGCCATATCCCGCACACAGCAGGGTAGGCAGAGGGACCCTTGTGTTAAGTCACTCCATATCCCATTTTCCGCTGAATTCTGGAGATACTGCGTGTCGAGTGGCGAAACTTAACGCTGCGCTTTACTTCGACACCAAAAACATCTTATTGACCATAAAAAAATTGGCTATGTTATGTGAAAAAGACAAATAATACAACAAATTACATACAATATGCACCAGAAACGAATAATAAATCTTTTGAGCCTGAATCGTAGTCAAAAATCATACCTAAATGAATCTACATACATACATATAATGCTGTTAAAGTAATTGTATTCCACGACCGCGTCCCCAATCGAGCTCTATTCACGCGCCCAGCGTCCCCGTACTCGTACAAGTACACCGCTGGTTTTGTTATTCCAATATAATTACTGCAACAGATTAAAGGTGAGAGCGTTTAACTTCTATAATTGCTTAATGTTAGTATTGTTTGCATTGTTGGTCGAACTAGTCTTCGTTAACGGGTTCATTTGGGTTCCGTTTCTTTAAAGGAAAAAAGGAACCCTTATAAAATCACTTTATTGTCCGTCTGTCTGCCTGTCTATTAAGAGCCTTTATCTCAAGAACGCTTCAAGATGTCTAGATAAAATTTAAAACATAACCTCAGATCTACGGCCTCATGATTTCCTAAAAAAACATATTTCTACATTCACTTAAAAAAAATATATAGCCAATTATATCGGAAAATATGCGTATTTCAGCACTATAAAGGGAATCAAAATGAATAGAGTACTTCCAGTTGACCTAGAATTATGAAATTTGACAGCTAGCATCTACAGGTTGTACCAGTTCGGAAAAAAACAGAAAACTATACATTTGTGATTAACTTATAAAAATAACAGCCTTAAAATGGGGGCAAAATTTGACATTAAAGCCAAAGTATACTAAATCTACCTAAGTTTTTTATTTCTCTATTATCTGGCGTCTGGCGTGACTACAAGCCACGCCACGATTGGTCTCTTGTTGCATAATCACAATATAATTTAAATAATAATCTCGTAGTTTTTGACAATTCGACAAGGATATCAGGTTAATTCTAAGAAAATAATGTTATCAAACAAAACTATCACGTAAATCTTATAACAGGAAATAATTTAAATTGACGTGGTTCCCTTACATAGATGCAGGTGAAGCAAAACGTGCTAATTAAGCAGCTAACTAACGCCACGAGCTATTAGATACTTTATAATAATTATTAACTTCTAAAACTTCCAAGTGCAGAGTGTTGTTGTCTGTATAATATTATATTATTAAAGCATGTTAAAGAAATGACGTGATATTAAAGTTTAGGTGACTGTAAACTAAATATTTTGTATTGTATTAAAAAGATACATAGTTAATCATCTTATTTTTTAAATTAACTATATTAATTTATTTGTCTCTTAGTTCTGGCTATCCCGCTAGGGATAAAGAGTAAATCTAAAAATAAAATATAAATTTATTCAAAACAGATGATCGAATCCATCTCAAAAACAACGATCTCAATAAACCACGTTACGAACGATGAATAAATTCTATACAAATATCTTACCCGCATATTACTTAGAATTTTAAGCAAGTCCCTGCAACTTGAGATGTGTTTCACATGTGTTACCATATATATGAAACATGTCTCTACTATCTTAAAGAAATGAAAGACCGTCGTATCAAAATACCTTTTACCTTCATACTGTATCTCGCATATAACAAGGTAAGAAGAAACCTGGGAACCTAGTGTTAAGACCTTTCTCCGCACTCTGTCTAATTCTGGAGACATTGCGTCCTTAACGACGAAACACAACGCCGCGCTTTTTTATTACCAGAGCTAGGAAATGAAAATATAAAATATTAAATTTTCTCGAGTGTCACTACTTGTCGCGATTATAGTCACACGCTCGTGTCCCTGCGCCACTACTGGTCTCAACATTTTAATGACTTGGAACCAGTCAAAATTGTTTCATAAAGTATGTTTACAGAAATAACGAGTTTTAAGTTGTGTTGGTAGATAAAGAAAAAGTTATATATATATATATATATATATATATATATATATATATATATATATATATATATATATATATATATATATATATATATTTAATCATCTAACATCTATAGTGACAATGTACAGACGAATGTGATTGAACTGCGATTTTGTCAAACATTATTATCAGAACGAATAAGGACTATGTTGCTTCCCAATAACCTTATACAGAAGTATAATAGATATGTAACATTATAATCGTATATAATAACTTGGCTTATTAACTAATTATACAATCTATAAACTTTCACTACAAATTCCGAAGACATTGCGTGTTAAGTGCGGAACTCAACTCGTTACCAGAGTGAGAAAAATGAAAATAATAAATATTTAATTTCCTTGAGTGGAACTAGAATCCAATGCAATGAACTTTCCTGATTAGTAAACTTTGAGCTTAAATCGATATATAAAGAACGACTGAAGTTGTTTAATCTTCTCACTTTTATCCAGATATTCTTTAAATTGCTTAAAATTTAAATTTTAGTATTTTATATAAATCTGCTTCACGCTGTATCTCACACACAGCAGGACAGGCAGAGGTAACCTAGTATTAAATCTCTCCGTTTCCCAGGTCCCGCCAAATTATTCAAGGAATTGCATGTTGAGTCGCTGAACTCAACGCTTTGGTGCCAGATCAAAAAAAATAAAATAATAATAACTAATAATTAATTCCCTCGAGTGGGGATCGAACCCATATCCGTCACGTTACAGTCACATCCTTGTTGTCCGGCGCCACGACGGCCTCACTATTTAGGACTATTTTATATATAATATATATTTGTGAAACTTATATTTTAGACTAAAGCTAAATAAAGCTCTTGAAGCTGCATCAGATTTAGCCGTTAGTAAATGCAATTTCCATATTGAGTCGAATATCTCGTTTCTCACATTTATAAATTGAATTTTACAAATCCTTTCACTATAAATGGATCCATAATAATAACTACATACACGCTTTTTCATTTCTATTTATCTTTTTAGAAATATATTGAATTTTGGATAATTGTTACGTTTTATTTTGTTATTGTTGTGAAATATTGACACGTGACGTGGAAAAAAATGTGTGGATAAAAAATATAGAGCGCTAAAGTACGTCGCGTAAAAAACTACTTCATATCGCTATAAATACTTAATATATATAGCTATAAATAAATAATTTTGAGAATAAATATATATGTTCTCCAACTGTCTGCTCTCATACCATTTGTACACCAACCACTTTCCTTGCGTCTTCTGATTTTTGATGGTAAAGGTTGCCTGGTATAGATCACCTGTGGTAATAAGGCCGCCTATACACCAGTATTTTAAATCAAATCAAAATCAGCTTCACGCTGTATCCCAGACACAGCAGGGTAGGCAGAGGGAACCTAGTGTTAAGACACTCCGTTCCCCACTTTCTGCGGAATTCTGGAGGCATTGTGTGTTGAGTGGCAGAACTCAACGCCGCGCTTAACCTCGACACCAGAGCGAAGAAATGGAAATATAAATTTAAGTAAATATTTCATCTCCTCAAGTGGGGATCGAACCCACAACCAGTCGGTTTTACAGTCACACCTCGTGCCGCTGCGCTACAACTGGCCTCAGGCCAGTATTTTAATTTTTTAATTATTATTTTTATAAGATGTATCATCTTGTCGGTGTAATAAAGCATTGAATAAATAAATAAAGTACGGTACCTAGAGCTAAGTGATGGTATTTATTAATAAAATGAATTTGAGTTAATAATATTCTATTTATTGACAATTCTATCTTATTATTAGTACTAGTAAAATGTGTCAACAAATAAATGAATACTTATATATTTTTTTAGCTTCACGCTGTATTGACAAAGCAGAGGGAACTTAGTGTTAGTGTTCCCGTTGCTCACTATTCGCCGAATTCTCACTACTAGACCGAAGAAACGAAAATACTTAATATTTTATTCCTCCAAGTGGGAATCGAACCCACAACCGTTCCATTTACAATCGCACGCTTAGTGCCCCTACGCCACTACTGCCTCAACACTTAGAGTATTTTTTGTTAATTAATATATTAATATATATAACATAGGAAACGAATAAATAACATATCTACAAAATAAAATCTTCTTTAGCAGCTATCCCCACATTTTATCATATAAACGTAGTATTTCATTTCCAAGGGACCGCCTGAATAGACGGAGCAAGTCAGAATTGACATGGTAACTGGGTGAAATGCTGACTCCGGTGAGTACAATAGGTCCGAGCTGATTTAACCTTTTTCTTGGAGAAAAATATATATGCTAAAATACATACAAGACTAATGCTATTAAGGAAAGCCCCGTACACAAGATTATATTGGGTTCCATTCCGACGTGGAAGAATGATTACAAGCAGTATTTATAAAAATTTTTTAAAAATAATTTTATTATACTTAATAATAAAACTAGGTATCCAATAAAATTTACTATATTTCGTGAATAATACCAAAAAAATATAGCTTATATACACTACAATAACAAGCATCACATGTATGAGTAGTAACCTGTAACGGGTAAGTAGTTGGCAATACGCGAACACGTCTGAGTCTGAGTCCCGACTGTTTGTGAATAGCCGCGGTGGCCGCAATAAGATTCATAAATCAATAGTATATGTATTTATTGCGTAATAATATATGTAAAATGTATTTAAAGAGATTATCTATTTTTTATTTTGTAAAATAGAATATTTTCTTATCGATATGTACATCTTCACTGTAGGCATAGGCCTAGTGTTAAAACACTCCGTTCCCTCATTTTCCGAATTCTGGAGGCACTGCGTACTGGATGGTTCCTCGGCACCAGCGCGATGTTACTCGAGTAGGAATCTAACCCACAACTGTTAGCCGTCGTTTACAGTCACACTTTATGCCTCCATTCACATCAATATGAATAAAAATAAAACATTCAAAATAATTAACATAAATCATAAAAGTATTACTTACTTAAAAATCGTTTATTATAATAAGGATTCAATTTACGCATTTTAAGAGATCTGTACCTCAAAAAATAAAACTAAGCAAGGGCTTAGTTTAAGCGTGTAAGGACATGATCACTTTGTTGTCTGTCTCGTCTGTCAAGACCATTTATTTCAAGACCGTGCGGAGGTATCAAATCAGAAATGAATATCAAATGTTCAGTTCTACAGTCCCTTCTTCTAAAACACTTCTATATATAACAAGCTGCATATCTGCTAAATACTATAAACCTTATGAGCATCATATTATGTTAGTTACAACTTACAACGAGTACGTAGTCGGCTGTACGTGAACACAGACGTGTCCGCTCGAGTCTTTGTAAAAGCCGTAGTCGCAAAGGGATTCTATTCATATATCAAAATTACTATTATGCCTTCAATCACAATGCCTTATGTTTGTATATGATAATTTGTATAACATCTATTCAAAATTTAATTTATTTTTTTGTTTCTCTGGAGTTACTTCCTATATTGAATCCGCATTAAAATCCTTAATTTTGAAACTACACTTTTAAATTTCTTCACATCAACTTTATAATATTTGTAAAGAAATTATACATTTTACGAGTAACTTAAAATAGTAAATCTATACTTATTTTATATATAGGAAGAGTTTGATTGGTTGAACATATATATAACACTACGCTAAGCTCTACATAAACGGGAAAAATGTAAAGTTTTTGGGGCGCAAAATAATTTATTAAGAATATAAAAAAAGAAAAAATAATTGTGACAATGTTATTATAATTGATTTTCGAAGAATATTTAAAGAGAAATAATACCTGAAACGTTTATAAAATACAATAGATTTTATAAATCTAATAATTATTAGTACGTACTATTGTTACTATAATTGTGTCATGTAGCTCGTAGTATCTGCGTGGATTTAATCAACCAACAGAATTGCGGTGCTAACTTTCATCTCTCATCCCGGGGGAGTCCCTCGTTGCTAAGGAATATAATGAATTCTAAATACTGACTCGCGTACTCAAAAATAATTATTTATACTCAATTTACAGAGTCAAGGCCTACAGAAGTCGCGGCGCAGGAGCACAGGCATGTGACTGTACACGTGGCAGGTTGGGTGTTCGTTTCCCACCCGAGGAAATAAAATATTTTATATTTTCATTTCTGCGCTCTGGTGTCGAGGCAAAGCGCGGCGTTGAGTTCCGGCACATGAGAGATATTTAGAGAAAATAAATGCTCCAAATAACACACAAAATTTTGTATATAAAATAGTTTTCTTCATCATCTGTAATTCACTCTTTATTTATTCATCCCCAAATTGCTTTTAACTGGACTCATTAATTAGATCATACTGAACATTGATAGATGATTCAGCCGCTTTCTATTCTTTTTTCTTTCTTAAATGATTCATTGGAATGAGATAATTTTAGAGGACGACGTGGCGAAAAGTCGTGTTACTGTAAACGCGACGGTTGTGGGTTCGATTCTCACTCGGAGGAATGAAATATTCTATATTTTTTATTTATTTGCTCTGATAACAGGGCAAAGCGCGGCGTGGAGATTTGCCACTCAGTACGCAATGTTTTGAAAATTCCAAGGAAAATGGGTGCGAAGTGCCCCTGCGGGATAAAACGTGAAGCTAAAAAGATAATTTTATTTCATGATAAATCAATGAATACTTAAAATCTATCTAAATATAAATCTACAAAACATAATTAATTGTTAATATTTATTAGAATAGGTGAATAAACTTGCTTTTCTTACATTTAAAATTATTAAAAAATGATGAACAGCCAAAATACATACATCAAAATGATTCCATATAAATGTACTGTATCTAAGCGTATTGTAAGCGGGGCTTTATATCATATTTCCGATAAACCGCCAGCCAAGCATTTTTAAAATACAGAGAACTCAAAAATGCCAAAAATGTGATAATGGCTTTGTGATAACTGTCACCACTGCTGACATACAATAAAAAAAGTGAATCCCATCTACTAAAGGACAAGTTTTATTAGCAGTAAACAATGTCATAGCCGAGAAGGGTCCGCTTGGAGCAAACGACGTTTTATGAGAGAGCCAGAAGTTAGACCGCTCTCTGGAATAGTGAATTGCAATTTTATCATAAAAAAATCCTTTTAATATACATTTATTATACTGCCGACGGATCAACATAATATTTGAAAGATACCAAAAATATTGTAATTCCATATTTTTATCCCCTCCAAGCCGAACGTTACTCGCTAAAGTTTAATCCTCTTTGCTATCGAAAACCGGCTTTAACTTTAAACTATTATCGTTTCATAGAAGTTTTAAACAGAATTGCTTTTGTCTTCACTTCTATATCTCATTAACCTTTACATCACCTAATTATTATTTTAAAGCTCTTGTATAAAAACACTGCAAAATTTAACTACTGGTATAAAACAAGTTAATGATCTTTAAATTATGCTGTTTTCATAATATCATTATTAGCAACTACTGGACTGGAGGCTTGGTTTTGGTTGCGGTTGAGTTCGCCTACAAAATCGAATTTTGGTCAAAGTTTCGGTTGTGTTCTGACATCATATTAAAACTCCGTAATTCTATTTTCACTTGTATTGATACAAGATATTATGTTACTTCGAAACACACAGCGTTGATTGAAGGAGCAGTCTCCTAATTTCGCCTATTTTCATATATAAATGGTTCGACTTACCAAATAATCCTCGAAATACTTTCCTCTTTCACTTCTGCAGTGACGTTCGTCATCTATTCTCTGTGGCGTGACGTGCTGTCATCTATCACTCATAGCGTCTTATAATTTTGCCGCGATCGGATGCAAAATTTATAAATAATAAAATTTTCTTTGCAAGATATGATGATTAATTTTGTGTAAAATATTTTTTATAAAGCAGTTTAATTTATATTTGTGTTGTGTCTCGCAAAATGAGTGTATATAATTCAGAAGTACAGGAAAAGGAAAGTTGCTGTTTTCAGAATTCAAAATGGCCAACGGTCCCTTGAAGTTTTTTAGCAATTTTTCCTAGCTTACTAAAAATGAGAAGAAAAGATGTAAGCCTCCTTTACTATATAAGAGTTCAAAAGGCAAAGTACAAACCTCTGATACTTAGATAATTAAAATAGTAGTCTAATTAAGACTGGTAAGTTATATTTCAGCTTATAAGCTATTACACAGCTACTGAATTTTATTAGAGATATTATATATGATATTTTGACAAAATATTATACATTAAAAAGGTCAACACTCAAGATTATTTCGAAAATGTCTTTTAAAACGTTCTATTTAACAGGCTAGGTCGCCTTACACTTAATAAGTTACTTTACTGTACACAATATACAGACATAGATCTTGAATGTTTATGATAACTATAAATAAGTAAAGCCACGCCTGAATTGAAAATATATTTACTTTTAATTTTTTTACATATAATGAAAAGTATGCAGAGGGGAAAATCAAATGCTTTCATGGCGTGTGTCTGACTACAAACGCTATGGTTGTGGGTTCGATTCGTTCGTCTCGGAGAATTATTAAGTTAACATTATTTTATCTACAGTCTAGATGGTGGTGTGTCAAACAATGACTTTGTCGCGCAACTGGTGGCGGACCACGCGGGCTGCGCGTGGAGCGTCTCGTGCAAGTCGAGATGTCGTCCCTCGGGTGTGCTCATATTGTAGGGTTACATATAGGTGAGTTGGTACAGCGGAAGACAAGTCATGGCCGACATGAAGTTAGCTGTAGATGGTGGCGCACAAGTTCAGAATACTTTTGCTTATCATAATAAGCAAAAGTTTGAAGGAAAGAATTAACAGCTTCACGCTGTATCCCACACTCAGCAGGGTAGGCAGAGGGAACCTAGTGTTAAGACACTCCTTTCCCACTTTCTGCTGAGTACTGGAAGCATTGTGTGTTAAGTGGCGGAACTCAACGCCGCGCTTTACCTCGACACCAAAGCGAAGAAACGATAATATTAAATAATTCGTTTATTAGAGTGGGAATCGGACCCACAATCTGTCTGTTGCCTTTACAATCACACACTCGTGCCCTTGCACCAGGACTGGACTCTTTTACTTTATAATTAATTAATATTTAAGTTTTTTTTATTTAATTGTTGTTTACTTAATAACAATTAAACTTTAAAAAATTGACCGAATACGTACATAATACATAAACCATGTCATACAATCACAAGCTGACAGTCTCAAATGGAAACCATCTTAATCTAGCAACATAAGCCCGGAGAAGTCGCAGCCAATTTGATATTAGGCGTTGTACGTCACAAATAGCTACATCAGAAACACGTCGCTCCATTTCGCTTACACGAACGTTAATCCGTATGCAGACTTTGGATTTGTCAGTGATAAAGTGGCCTAAATATCGAAATAAGAAATATATTATATTTAAAATTTGTATGTGCTGTACTATTATAACTTAAGTAGTAAGTAGAAGCAAAAGGAGATCTAGGAGAAGAGTTTGAAATTCATGAACACACCATAGATGTATATTAAAGGAAGGTCAAATAAAAGCATGAGGGTCCCCTAGAACATATGAATGATAAAGACGTTGAAAGCAGTGGTGTCGAGACAAAATGCGCCGTTGAGTTCTATCACTCAACCCGCAATGCCTATAGAATTCCGCGGACAATGGAGTGTCTTAACACTTGGATCCATCTGCCTCTGCTGGTGTGTGTGCTGCAGTGCGAAGCTATTAAAAAGTCATATAATTCACCAAATATTTAAAATAGTGGGTTATGTATGTATTCGTACCTACATACCGAGTACCGCGACTCCTCCTTCATACATTTGTTAGACTTAATTTTCAAAATAAATTCACTTTTTTAGCTTCACGCTGTATCCTGTACCAACCGTTCAGGGGGAACCTGGTGTAGACACTTAGTTCCCCATTTTCCTCCGATTATTATACTTTAGAGACTCTTTATATAAAAAATATATTATATCTGGGGGCACGGCAGTGCCCCCGCCAAGTCGAGCAAAAAATAGCGGCACGGCCGCGGCCGTACCATCCTTTTCTCGAAGCAATTCAGGCCATTTTCGACCCCCTATAACTTCGTTGTGGATAAAACAAGAAACCTGAATTTTCAGTAACTAATCAGGCATAATATAAACACGGTATATTTAAATTTCAGTCAATTTGAACCAGTAGTTTAAGAATGACAACTTGTTAAAGTTTCTAAATTTTGTCACTCACTGACTGACTCACCGATCATCAAAAGTCCAAGGCACTTCTAGCTGATATAGAAGCTTCAAATTTGGAATACAAATCGAGTTTAGTGTCTTAATCATGGGAAAACTTAAATATTTTGTAATTTCAGTCCAGTTTTCCAAATACACCAACTGCATGAATAACTTTGTAATCCCATATAAAATGTATAGGATTACAAGGTTACATTTGCAGTTAATGAGTCATTATTACTGTATAATAGAAAATAATAA
>JAATLQ010036740.1:0-42434 GCA_013421005.1 Heliconius erato x Heliconius himera | reverse complement strand
GCAGCGCGTCGCGCACGAGGCGGTCCACGAGCGCGCGCAGCTGCGGCTCGGTGCGGCCGGCGTGGAAGCGCGCGCGGAAGGCGGCCACGGCGCCGCTGCTGCGCAGGCACGCCAGCTGCCCGCCCGCGCGCAGCACGTCCACCACGTGCACGATCTGGTCGCAGTGCTTGCGCGCCGCGATCAGCCCGCGCAGGATCAGGATCTTGAAGTACGCGAACATGTCCGAGCTCTCGCCGTCCATCACCTCCACGAACTCGCCCGTCAACTGGACACACGATACAGCATATTTTATAGACAACAATAAAAAAAGAGTGAGTGTTCCGTACAAATATTAGAGATCTCGAGCTCTTTTGAAATTCAAGCTTAGTTTAGCCAGAGCCCTTTCATCTGATACCTCACTTGAAGCCGCGCTAGCTTTAATACTAAATTTTGCCTCCCTTTTAAAGTAATTATTTGTTTATTTATTTTTAATTTTAATTCTTACTTATATTACAGACTTATAGTCCGTACCTTTTGTTATTTTTACATTTCTTTTATTATTTTTTCTTTAGATATTATCTAGAACTAGACTTATGTTTATTACATACATATATTTCTATATTTATACAATATCTCCTTTGACAGTCCAGTTATTCATTTCAGCCACTTGCTAACTTAAATCTAACACTATAATTTAAATCTACATGCATAAAAATAAACATTCATTATAAATAAATTTAACTTAATTGATTACAATAAGATAAATGTTCATTACCGATTACAATATAAATTTCATACAACCATACAAATATTTTTTTATGATTAGGGAAATTGGGACATGGATGGTATTACCGCCATGATGGAGGACATGACCGCTTCGTTTCTACCTTGTATGGCCATTTTTAAATTATACTCCACAATACCTATTGTCGCCGCTTCTGTTAAGCCAGAGGAATAAAACTTTTTATTGCGAACATGTGTCTGTGTGACACGTTATTGCTACAACTGCGTGTGAAACGATGTCATGTAGTAATGGACTACTGTAGAATATTTCGAAGAGATTATCTCGGTCAATGTAGGGGAGTTGGTTTACATTTCCAACTAGTAGTATTTCTTCTGCTCCAGAGATTCTAGCAGCCCACACTATGGCTCCAAAGTGGGGCATCCGGGAACCCCGTTAACCCACTGTATCCTAGGTATCTCTCATTCCTTCGATCATGTTGATCTTAAAGTGTGATCGAGGCTCTCCAATTTCTATATTATTCCATCTTCCAGCACCACTCGTGTGCACTTGGCTATGACCACTATAGGGTCACTGCTTGGTGCGTTGTTCTGGTTGTTGTTCTGGTTTCCTCTTAATTCAACTTCACAAATCCGACTGTAGCACTGTACGCCGCCATATAACTATCTTTTATGTCACCCCTGATGATTTGTGCGGTACCGTTGTTTTAAATGGTGGCTTCGGCTTCTTTAAGTCTAACATCCAGGATTGAGTATCCGCGCTGAAAGGCTAGCATTATGTCCTTGCAAGTCCTGAGCTTCATTTGTTTGGTAACTTTTAGGACTGCTAGAAATTCGAGAAATGCATTCTATAATGGTATTTAGGATCCGATATCGGTACTAAGACAGGAGAATTCATTTGATTCAATGCCGCTCTTATTAACTTGGGCCGGGCTTTGATAAGGAGATCTTTTGCAGGATTCCTCGTGAACTCCTCTACCACTGCCGCCTGTCTGTCACGTGTTTTGCTCCTGTCCAAGACTGGCCACGACCGATATTAAAATGCTACGTACAGTTCTTGCAGATGAGCGTTTTTGCTGTGTCTTGGCTTGTGCTTCTGCCGTCTTCCTTTGAAAGCGATCTGAGCCACTTTCAGTGGTCATGAGAGTAGTGAGTGCTTTTCCCGTGTTAATACCAGAATTCTTAGGTTTTAAGTAGCTAAGGTCTTCGTCTCTGTCTTCATATACTAAAACTTCGTGCTTTTCTGAAGCCTTTACGTATTCCAGTCGATCTTTAGTTAGTACCATAGCATCAATATTAAATACACGCTTGTCCACCCAATTCGCTTATTGTTGTAAGCATAGCCCGAGCCTGCTCGAAGGGCGACCATCTAGCCCCATCGAGTAGTAAGATCAATTTGTTCTTTGATCTTACTATACGGCAGATGATATCTCCTATAGTCCTAGTGAGTAGCGCTTCATATAGTTTACGGCGCACCGATGTTCTTTTCGTACTCCCATTCAATAGATTGGCTAGACCAGGAGAAACTGCAATGAATTTATTGTTTCTTGCCGTGAAGAAACTTATACCCAACCTGTCGAAGCTGCCGTCCATGAACAAAGCCACAACTTGAATTGTTAATCCCGGCTCGCCCATTTCCGCTTGTTGCAAGAACTAGACCATGGCATGTTTACTTGCGTCTGGTAAATTATACTGCTTTTATATGATGCGTAAGGAAGGAATATGTGTATTGGAACGCGAGGGTTGCATTGTTTGAGCGTAGAGTGCACGCTGGTCTAGGTTCCCAGTGCTATTTCTAATACATGCGATGCGGAAGTCGAGTAGCGCTTTCCGAGAGTTCAAGTCTGTCATAATATTTAGTAGATAATCTTCGGTCAGTCTTCTCTCAATCTCCACTTCGAGTTCGAATCGGGCAACTTGGGTTCCTTAGGAATTCTAGTGATGATCCAGAGTCACTAAAGATATTGACTATCACGTCCTCACTATCTGCCACAATTTGAGACGCTCTATATAAAGCGTGAGGTTCCGATTGAAAAACCATACAGTTTGGATGCAGGTAATATTTTACGTTACAGAATCCGAAAAACAACAGTAACAAATATATAAATATGGTAAATTTATAAAATTTTTAACGCAACAGGACTGGACTTGCACCTCTTGAAAACCGTCCAGGTACTCTCTGTTTATTAAAACTATTTTTTTTACACATCATCTAAAATATTTTCGTATCCATATAGTAGTTTTGTGTAGAACAGTACTATTCAAAAAATCTAGTAATAGTCTTCATAATTAATACAATAAATGTTAAATATTATCTATATATTTTTCTATATTGATATTCTATTAAAAAAAATCAATAACGCAAACATAAAAACATAAGCTGTTTGTTTACACAAAATAATTTGTACAAACCTTAAAAGGAGAACTTTCAAATCCTAAATTTTTTGGTGAAATGGAGAATATAAATCCAAAGTCAATATGTATGATATGTCCTGCGCTGTCCAATAAAATGTTCCCATTGTGTCTGGAAAGATAAATTACCTTTATTATTACATTATCTTTATATAAGACTGTGGTAAGTGTGACCCTTGTGGGTTCGATTCTCAACATGGGAATGAATTATTTTTATCTCCTCGCTCTGGTAACAAAGCAAAATGCGACGTTGGGCTCAATTCTGCGTTTACGCGATTTTTTTGATGAATAGCAAAAAAATCACATTGTATTATAATACAAAACCGCTTTCCTCCGAAGTACGCTTAGATCTTTCTAAGTGGATGATTTTAAACTAGACAAATTTTAATACGGTTTATATGTATAATAATAAACATATTCAAGTTTTAGCGTCCATTACGATAAATATAACTATAGCAAACAAATAGAAAACAGATCAACTAAGTGACTCATAATACGAACATTTCCGGTAATGTTGTGATAATACAGTGTAAAACATAATTTAACTAAAGAAACTCATTCATACTGTTATTGTGATACCATATTTGAGTTTAATTAAAGCAACTGTATTTTAATTGTATTGACAAAGAAGTCAATCAACATTATAATCAGCTTCATCCCCCGCACACAGCAACGTAGGCAGAGGGAACCTAGTGTTAAGACACTCCGTTACCCACTTTCTGCAATATTCTGGAGGCATTACGTATTGAGTGGCAGAACTCAACGCCGCGCTTTGCCAGTCGGTTTTACAGTCACACTTTGGGCCATTGTGCCACGATTGGCCTCTCAATTAACATTATATTTCTATAAATTTCCGGAAATGTGGTATTTCCGGTCAAATAGAAATTGTTACTTGTGTTAATAATTTAAGAATATTAAAAATAAAACATGAGATAACATACATAACATAACAGCACGTACATTTAGATAGTAATAAAATCCACGTAGGTAGTGTTTAGCATGTTTTACAAGAAATAATACCTAAACTATAATCAACAAATAGAATAGTCCAGTTTATCAGGATATTTTTTTAAAATGATGTCTTACTTTTAGTGAAGCTTTATAAAATGTTGAACAATACGCGACTATAAACGCGACGTTTGTGGGTTCAACTTTCACTTGGGGGAATGAAATATTTATTGTTTTTGTTTCATCTCTCTGGTAACGAGACAAAAGCGGCATTGAGTTTCGCCACTCAACACGAAATGCCTCAAAAATTCGCCGGAAAGTGGCGAACGAAGTGTCTTAACACTAGGTCCCCAAGTCCTCTGCTTACTTTACTACTTGTTTGAAGCTAAAAAAAGATTAACTTCCAATTAACATCTTTATATATCATTAAGTCTATCGCGGCGCAGTGATACAACATCGCGGCGGTTGTGGGTTCAATCGTGTGTTGGCATTTGCAGCTCTTACTAAATTTAGTAACTTAGAAAATTCAATTTTTTTCTAATATTTTGCTTGTCTGAAAGTTGATTGAATAAAAATTACAGCTTAACCCACAATAGTAAAGTGATTTCAACGCTCTAGTGAATAGTCGTTAGACCGAATGGCGCACCTGTCCTTGAGCTGCAGCAGGTAGCTGGTGAGCGCGTAGGCGGCGGCGCTCTCCACGAAGTTCTTCTGCGCGCGCAGGAAGCCCTCGCTGGTGGGCGGCCCGTGCTCCAGCTCCAGCCACGCGCGCAGCGACTTGCCCGACTGCTTCTTGATCTGGTGCAGCGACACCGAGTTCAACACCTGTTTATGCCAAAAAATATATATTTTAGTACCCGATAATCCCTCTCTTTCTCTATTTCAACCCACTGCTGGGCAAACATCTACTCTTAACATATTTAAAGTGTTGTTCCACACTTAGGAAAGAAAAATACTCAGAGATACTTTCCTAAGTGTGGAATAACATTTTAAACATGTTAAAAATATTTAATAAATAGTATTCTCTCTTGCCAGACGATTACTCTTAGTAATTATCTTTGGGTAGCGGAAAATTGTAAAAAATCCCTACAGAGATGCTAACAACATAAATAAGTTGTAGTTTGATGAGAACGCATGGCTTAGTGGTCAGTGCGCCTGGTCGGTTTCCAGGAAGCGCGGGTTCGAGTCCCACTACAGTAAAATTTTTATACGTTTTCTAAATAAGTATTAAACATCTACTCATTGGCTGTATGCTAGGGAAAACGCGAACCCACTTAAACCCACTTAAACTCACAACCTAAACATAAATTGTAGACTATATGTTATTCTAATGTTTAAATTATATTTGTGTAAGGTTTCATCTAAATCCGCTCAACAATTTTTGTGTAAAAAAAACATCACAAAAAATCACTAATATAAAGTTTAGTGCCAATTTTGGTAAACATTGAATTCAATTGTTGAGTGATAATGCAAAAAACTTGTTATTATTATTTATTCGGCCTATTTAAAATAATATAATAATCAATATTTTAATTAAGTAATTGAAACAGTTAAGTTCCCATTCATATAATTTGATTTAAACACACAAAGAAATTAGTTACATATACGTATTTAAAAAAAAAACTTATGACACTAAAGAACGCGAAAGCCGCTTCAATAAATTTCTTTTAATGAAAGCCCTAATAAATTCTATTATTTAATCATATGTCTAATGATAACACTTATCTAATATAATCAGTGTGAAGCAATGTTTACTTGTTATATTATGTTAAAATTATATAGACGCTTCTGTTATTTACTTATTAATATATAATAAGCCTTTCTAATAATTATAAAATAATAAAAACATCTGTTTATTTTTTGATAAACTTTCTATTCATTTACAAATGACTTATTAATCTTTAACTTTAAGAAGTTAGCTTACGTAAGCGTAAGTAAATTATTTAACTGATTATCCTTGAACATCTCGTTTGTATAATTATTTATGCCATTTTTATGTTTCATTCCATTCCATGTTTATGTTTGAATAATTTTAAATTCACTTAAAGTCTCATCTGTTCAGTCACTTGAAACCATATGAGATAAGGAATAAAGTTAAATTAATAATTAATTTATTATTTTAACATAATATTAGTGTGTACACTTTTAAAAGATACTTTAAATATTTTATTTATAAATGCGTTATCGAACAAGGACGACCTTGTTCATTATATATTATCACGGTATCATTAATTTCATTATACAATCTTTAAATATACATCTAAATTGTCTTTAATCAACATAAATCATATATGAGTACCGGCTGTATGAGGCCGCTCTCGCGGTCCAGGCACAGGATCTCGTAGGGGCGCAGGCGCAGCGGCACGCGCTCGGCGGCCCAGGCGGCGCGCAGGCGGCGCAGCAGCTGCGCGGCCAGCATCTCCTGGCGCAGGTCGTCGCCCACCTTCACGATGCAGCCCAGCAGGCGCCAGCCCGCCAGCGCGCCGTACGGCGACGACGAGCGCATGCGCGCCAGCTTGCTCTCCCACGACTCCTGCGCCAGTCTCTTTAGTTTAGTATTCAATGTCATATGCACCGTTATGTTGTTTTTTGTATGACCATATCGAACGACAGCTAAACCCTCAATCGAGTAAACGACAAAAAGAATTAAGAATTAAATAAATTAAAAAGTATTAAGAATGGTAATAAAATAGAAACAAATATTTCATTACAAAAGACAATGAATGTCTAACCACAGAAAAAAAAGCATAATCGCATAGACACAATATATAATGTAATTTAATAACATTAATTAATCCGTTAAGAAATAACCTGACAGGTTCCACTTGGTCTATATTTTTAGTTTAATAATACACATAAGAAAAAACCGTAAAATCCAATAATAACACTACTTATATCTAAAACAAAAATACAAACATCTTAAATATACATAACTACTAAAATATTGATTGTGCCCATTCATCGGTAAATACGTAGACTAGTACAATCCAGCTAATCTAATATAGACGTATGTATACATTAAACGGACCCATCGCATGTCGGCCTGCCCTTCCCTTACAAATGATGCGTGACTAACACTTGGTGGACTGTGGTTTCCCCTGATGTCCGAATATCGATTTGAGTGATATTGATCGAGTGATATTACACCCATATATGTATATTACTTTATTAATTAATTATTTAAATACGATTTCAAATATTTATTTAATTTCATCTTAAAAATGTGGTTTCGAATAGGAAAAGCTGCTGAGAAAATTATCTAGGTATAGTTTTTTTGTTCAGTTTGTGTCGTGTTTCTATTGTTTATAATGAGGTTATCATCCTTCGTGAGAACCAGTTGTCACGGTCGAGTTTCTATGCAGTTTATATTAAAAATAAGTTGAAAAGTAGCTAAAGTCTTATTGAGTTAAGTATTATTGTTTCTTATTTCAGCTTGATCAGAGCATCAGGCCTATACCTATATATCGTAGTATAGACAGAGAAAACCCTGTGTGGACTAGACATTCCAATCTCCGCTATCCGCCCGAATTCGAGATATTCTGTTTTACCACAAAATAGTAAATGAAAATATTTTTTCCATCGAGTGAGAATCGACCCGATCAACCATCGCGTTAACAGACACACGCTCCACTGCACCAGGATGGCCTCTACTAGTACTTTAATCATAATTAAGAAATTAATTAAGAAGAAACTTAAGTACAAGTAACACAAGTCTTATATTGCAATTCGTCTCGCTCTATTTACAAGGTTGTTATTCATTTATGATATTATACGATACGAGTACAATAAGTCTGCAGTTTTAATTACGTGTAATACGTTGCTAGTCAGTGAGTAAATGAATGACAGGATTATTAAGATATCCTAAGATGAGCGCAGATAAGATGTCGGTAACTAATAAGTTGGTCTATTTTTAAAAAATAAATCAGTTTCACACTGCATCCCGCAGACAGCAGGGTAGGCAGAGGGGACCTTCTGTTAACACACTCCGTTCCCCACTTTCTGCCGAATTCTGGAGGCATTGCGTGTTGGTCTATTTTTAAGGATAAATAATATATGGACGAATTTCTATATAAAAGGTGACGTGGGGTACTTTCATACAAAAGTATGTAAATCAGTTCTCTGACTAGCTCATACAATTCAAACGTTAAACTGAGTAAGAATTATAAGAATATTTTTTTTAATAAGGGACAAGCATAATGTATGGCAGACAATTACGAACTATACTCTCCTATTCTTTAATATATGATTTATAACAATGTAAGTAACAATAGAAATAACGTACTCTAAAAAACACCTCTTTTTTATTCTTTAACATGCTTTGTGCTCCTAAAAAATGATTGACTTCATAAAGTAGATTAGAAGTTTCTTCAATATCAATTAGTATGAAACATGCGTAAAGACAAGCACCCACCTTGAGCGCGAGCGCCGAGGGGTCGGCGGGGTCGTGGCGGAAGGCGTTGGGCGGCGGCGCGGCGGTCGCGTCGGCCAGCCGGCGCCGCACCTCGCCCGCGCCCACCGCCACCGACTCGCGCGAGCCGCACGACGACGTGGACTGCGCCGACGCCGCCGACAGCGCCGACACCTGACGCAACCACACTTACTGAGATAAACACTTCCACAGAAGGAACTCTGCAGCCCTATCATTTTTAGTATAGATATGCAACACTCATATTATATATGTATAACTAAGCAATCATGTCAAAAATACTATAATTCAATTAAGTAAAAAATATAATTGTTTTCTTGCTAAGATTATGTTTAATTATTTTCTGTCATTTTAAAAAAGTTAATTACAATAAATAAATACAATTCAATTAATGCACAGCAACGTTTTATCAATTTAATTTTTATAATTTGCATTTTAATCGAGTTTCTCTTACTTTCGTTTTCTTCTTAATATAGCGGAATATACTGCGGTTAAATTAGTTCACTGTATCACATAATGTAAAAATCGTTGACTTCCGTCACAGTAACAAAAAGTGATGTCTCGTCAAAATATACAATATTTTTGATACAGACAAAAAACATAAGATTCTAAGCGGTATCGCACTTTCCCTCGTGACTGATTCGAGTGAGAAAGCTTAAGCATAATTACAATCTACTACTACTACTGGATTTTACTACGATGGTTTTGTTTATATTATTTTCGCGTCCAGGACAAAGGTGTAGAAATTGATATATTGTTAAACACTTATTTAGAAAACGTGTAAAAATTTAAATCCTAAGTGTGGAATAACACTTTAAAAATGTTTAATGATATATTGTTCTTTCGCACAGTCTTGTCAAAGATATTCTACGGATATCTTAAAATTTATATATATTTATTTATCATATAATATGTCATAATTTATTTTTGCAATTGCTATTTCACATGAATTATTTATTATTCAAAAAGTAGCAAGACCACCAACAACAAACGACACCATCATATTCTCCAAAACATTCCTAAATTTTAGTGAATTTATAATGACTTACCTGCGACAAACTGTCTGGGGCGGGTGGTTTAGGCGTATATTGGGTACTGAGGTCTTCATCATCATGACCCCAGCAGTCACCCGCATCGACGTCGTCCAAAGCTGAATACAGCGACAGCGCCGGCCATTCCGGTACGAGATTCTCTTCACTCTTCGTGTGTCTGATAGGCGGGGAGTGAGGAGCGGGCGGCGCGGGGGGCAGGAGACGAGGCGGCAAGGGCTCGTGCCCCTCCGTCTCTAGCACCTCCACGTACATTATGTATGGAGCCTAGTGTTATACGGTTGAAATGAATTATGATGTGAAGTAATTTTTTATATATTAGTTCTTTTTTAGCTTCACGCTGTATCTTACATATAGAGAGATACCCTCCCTAGGTGTAATTTAGTATTAAGACAAGTTGTTGGCCACTTTCTACCGAGTTTTCGAGTTAACTTATGGAACTCAACGCCGCCTTTTGTCTTATTACTTTGGTAATAAGACAAAAGGCGGCGAGGACCTTAATTTTCATCTCCTCGCCGCCTTTTGTCTTATTACCAAAGTAATAAGACAAAAGGCGGCGAGGAGATGAAAATTAAATAAATCATTCCCCCAAATGGGAATTGAACCCACGACCACCGTATTTACAGTCACACACTGTGTCCGCGCCACCATATATGCCATGCCTATATGTATGTGATTATTTTTTGGTTTCTGCACCAGCTTTAAATTAAAATAATTTTAATTTAAAGCTGGTGTAGCTTTTTAATTTTTCTTTGGCTATATTAGAACACATATTTATATTTTTAGTTTATATGTATGTAGATAACATTTAGTATTAATTAAATTGCCACCATCGTCTTATAAGGTGCAATATGCAAGTATGCATTAGCATTCTATTCATTAATTTTTTATTTGAAGTAAGCCTTGGCTTACAAATCCTTTTTAGGTACATAATTTTATACTACTTGCTACAAATAAAAAATTAAAGAATATTTTTTTACGTGTACCTATACTTATTTAAATATTATAAAAAATATATATATTACGAACGTAATTAAACGTGTAGTGTATACTTTTAACACATAAATGTATCTACTAATATCATAAAAAATGGAAAGTTAGGCCAATTCTTTAGTATATATCATAGTATTACCAAGTACCAAGCGACTTGACATGGTTGCAGGATATACAATTTCGTTGACACACTAATTTACCCGCAGATCAGGCGTTAAATTTCAGGAAATACAAGTGATGCTTGTGTGTTATCCAAAAAACAAGATATTATATAAAATATTTCGAAGCAGCTAAAATAAATACTTATCAAAATCAAAATTTATTATTTAGTGTAAGATTAATTATTATTTAGAAAATTTAAAACAACAAAATACGGCAAGCCGCCATATGTTGAGCGTCAGTCAGAGCTATTTACGTCACGCTTTGGTAAGCAAACGAATTGACTTTTTGTTCAGTATAACGCCATTGTACAATGGTAATGGCAGATTACTCAGACTTGACGTCACAAGCGTAGCCATGACACCACGACGCGCTTTGGTGCAATTTCGAAAATTAAAAAACAAAAATATTTTACCAAATACCAAATCTTTATTTTACTACTGCTACTACTGAAATATTATATATGTTATAATTATAATAATATATTAATCAATATTTTTAAACAGTTTCTCAAAAATCCATCATCATGCTTATTGATCTGAGTGACAAACCTTATCTTTACTATTGAGGACGGCTGCAGCGTGAGGGGGTATCCTGAGAACATAATGGGGTTTCTGATGCAGTGGTAGCCACACACGAGCGGGCAGGTTCAGGTCTAACGTGGCGAGCTCGGCCCTGAGGCGACCATTCCGCCGCTCTTTATCCGCTACACCGGCCAAACGACGGCCAATATTCGTGAGCGCCGTGAGAAACTGCAAATGTATTGATTTAATTACAACCTGTTTACATATCTAAAAGATTTGTTTAACATGATTTCTATTTTATTTTGTATGCATTCGTGTCAGAACCATTCGCAAATAAACAATTTTCTTTATAAATGAATATGATTATTAAGTACGTTCTCTCCTTTGTATAATTGATTAGTTAAAATGACCATTCAATTTAAATGGCTACTAGTTGTATATGGCGTAATACAATGTACTACATACATAAATTTACTATTACAAATTTTATTAATAGATTGGAGATAACTAAAAACTTGTGACGCACGTATTTAATTAACCACAACAATGCACAACAAGGAAGCTATTTTCAATATTTGCAAATATGTACGTACAATATGTAACAAAAACGACGTAAGACTTTACTGCGGTCAGAATGACTCTAAATATATAATGCCCATATAAAGAAAAGTCGGAGAACGTGTTTGAATATTCAAAGAGCTATGTAAGCGTCAAATATAGAAAGCAGAAATTCGAAAGAGACATCACATCTACGGTAACGTCTTAACAGTATTCGTCACAACTCACACGTAACATACAATATTTACATATAATTTTCAGTTAAGATAACAAAATCTTTAGATATTTTTGCGATAGTTGCATAAGCGTAGGGAGAGGGGGGGATGTCCGTGCCCACTCCGGGATAGACTATTGCCCACCCCAAAAATTTTAATAGCAAAAAGTTGCTCAGAACAATTACAAAAACAACATTAGGACGAACATATCTGTGCAAAGCTAAAGTCCAGACCCCCCTCTCCCTCCCCAGAAAATATTAGAGATAATTCGCCCATAGGTAGTTGTTTCTATATGTAATAATCTACAGGTATACATTTCATTAGTATATAATTCATTACATTTATTTTTGTATCGAATTACATGTAATATTAGCTTGGCATTTCAACTACCTTTTTGCGTTCACGAGTGACAAGCTACATTCTGCATTCAAATAACATGTTTTATTTTCCTACTTCCTCACAGACTAACTTTATGGACGAATCAAGTTTTTGGAAAAAAAAAGTATAATTAGATAAAACTTATTAAATTTGATTAATGTTTTTTTTGTAGAATTTATACTAAGAAGACGAAATGAACAAGCTTAATTTCAAAGACATATACTCTTCTGTACTGTCCGTTCAAATTTTGGACATTTTCGAAAATATTTTTCTTTCCTTAGTGTTAGTTAACAAAGAAGTTAAAAAGTTTCGCTTCGAGTACTAAATATTACGATACATTTTTTTTTTCTTTATGTTAAAATGATACCAAAGTCATTTTTGTGAATAAATTATTTAAGAAAGGAACCTATGAATGTAACCTTGCTACCTACAATGTAATACAAGAGGATATTTATATAGCTTTAAGTTAACGCAAGCGGAAAAGGAAACTGTTTGCATTTAACCTTTACATCTGACTACTAATAATTAAGTTAATTGATACTAAATTTTTAGAACACACTTTATTAAAGCGGTAATTAATCTTGAATATTGAGAAAAACTTTTTAAAAATATGACATTTTTTTTAAACTGAACAAGTAAAAAAACTATAAACATTTTGTAATACAGGCTTACCTTTAGACTAAGATTTTTTTGACAATTAGCCATAAAATTTTGTCTTACCTGTGTTTGTGGTGCCAGCCGTGGTGCTCCGCAAGAACATTGTTCACCGCATAAACACCCATTATCAAAGGCTCGACCCGATGCCAGGTCTCCTAAATGCCTTCCCGACGGAGTGGTTAGCCTCAAAGCAGAAGCGTCTGATTGTGACCTGTGGTGACCTCTTCGCGCTGCAGGCCTGATTTCCTCAGCGAGTATAGAATCTCGTAGCTTAGTGGCCCTCGATCTTTTCGCGTCGCCACAGAACGCCGTCAGTAACCATGCAAGTCGGAGTGAAAACTCTGCACTTTGTTTACATCTATACACTAAATACGGCCGCAAAACGTCCGCGACATCTCCCATTTCTATATACATTGTCGCTAATTGTGGAAGGTAAAAATCTACGTCGTCGTGTGGGAATGAGAACAGTTTGTTGGCTAGGTAGGTTTGCACACCGGGTTCCTTAGAGTTAAAGAGATATGAAATCGCCATACTCATGTCAAATAGTTTACTTTCAAACAGCCGTAATAGAAAGTCTTTGTTTTTCGCCGCTTCAGAAGGAACTGCAGTACTACAAGAATCAGAAGAAGAAGGTTCTGGGGTCGAATCCGGTGGATCGGGAGGTTTTTCTGTTTCTTCTGGATTTCCCGAATCAAGACTTTCTCTCGATCTTGCAGCGGCGGGTGGTTGTGGTCGATCTTCATCATTTCCATCCGGGGGAGTATGAATGCCTGAATCATCAGACCCGGCCGGAATTTCAGGTGGCAGAGCGAGCCTCGGCGCGGGCGCTTCGCAAGATATGCGAAGCGGTGCTCCGTCTGGTGACGTCGGTGTCATATCCTCTGGAATTCGTTGGAGAACAGAGTCCAAAGATCTGTTTCTTTGATGGCCGCATCCTGCCGGCGGCCCACTTGTGCCCGTCACATGTCTGGACAAAGAAATAGAAACGATCAAGAAATGTTCTGCTTTAAAATTATAAAATACATTATAAACACTACAATGACTATAAACAAATTACTTTTTAACGTATACGTCGAAAGGATCTTCGTATTGACGTATTCCTACAACTATAATTTTTCTAACCATTTGTCAATTTTTTCTTTAACACAAAATATAAATATGCGAGATCACAACACCCACTAAACTAGATACTAGTAGTTTTGCCATTTTATAATTAACCAATAATACAAAAGTCTTTTTAAATATTTTATACGAAACAAACGTCAGCAGATAACAAACATATCACTTCGCGCAATCACAAACTTTAAACACAGCTAACAGCGGCCGCACGTCCGACTGCGACGTGACTGCACGGTAAACTATTTTACGCAACCAACAGCCCAACGCATCGGCCATCGCATACCAGTCCAATAAGGATCACCTCGATTACGCAGCTGGAACGCGACTGGATAATTGGCGAAATACTTAAGCAAAGTTACTTGCAATTTTATGAGTACATTTTTTTTATGTTATAAAAAATAAGATAATTCCAAAATATTATTAATAAATCAAATAAATATAAATTTACTAGAGATATGAATAATATCAAACGGAGCAGAATATTTCTTGATGTAGAGATGTTGCAGTTTAAACTACTACAAGAACAAGTTATTTTTGTGTGAAGTTTTATTTATTATAATTATTATTTATATGCATATTTTGAGGATAATAATATATATTTACTATAATTTATATTTAAAAAAATGACATTAAGTCTGTACATCACATTGATTTAGATATATTTAATATATTATGTGTAATAAAAAGTGTTACATGTTGATGGGTGATGTTAAAAGATTAGTATTTATTTATTTAATAATTCTTTCGATTACTTTTTAATACTACAGGAAGAGCTAAAGACAGGACTCAATTCATAAATTAACATTCCATTCATTCATTTCGTGCATTGGATTCAAATGAACTTTATCATTTTTAGCGCTGTCTTATCCTTCATAATTCATACGTACATAATAGATAGCGCGCATATTTGTTATTACATTACATACAAGTATAATAATTATACCGAATATTAAAACGAATACACATTATAATATTAGGTAAAATGAACCTAAATATTTTAGATTTTTTTCTAATTATGTTGTTCATTTCCTTAAAGATTTTACATTACATATTAAGTGATGTTGACATTTAATTTTTTAAGTGTAAATATTCAGAAGATACGCATTTTATATGCACAAAAAAAGTAACAGTTACTTATTATTGCAATATTTTATCATAAATCTAAAAAAATACGAAGTCACGACTATTAAAACAATAAAAACATTGTGAAAGATTACTCTCAAACGCTTCTAGACCGTAAATTTTCGTAAGATTTTGTTTCTTTCGTACTTGCACATCACTACAATTACGTAAGTGGACACATGCGTAGAATTTACTACATACTATGATTATAGCATTCATGCGTTGATAATGTAGATTTGCTACAGAATTTCTGAATAAGTGATACGTTACATACGTATTTATTAAATATATAAAAAGCTTTTTATTAAACAAAGATTTGATATTGATATAAAAACTTTTTAATAAAAAAGCAAACTTTCACAAAACTGAAAAGATTAAAATAATAAATTTAGCAACTGATCGGCGATATTGCATGTGATACGTGCATTTTAAGGAATTTTAATATATCGCTGGAATGTTTGCGTTGCATTATTAATTTAATTTGGTAATTTCTTTCCTTCAATTTTAGGTAATTTAATGATCTTCTATCACTGCTGCCGATGCAGCAGTGATAGAAGATTGAGTGCCGACTCAAAATTACTAATGTATATA
Source organism: Heliconius erato x Heliconius himera (assembly GCA_013421005.1). Taxonomy (NCBI): domain Eukaryota; kingdom Metazoa; phylum Arthropoda; class Insecta; order Lepidoptera; family Nymphalidae; genus Heliconius; species Heliconius erato x Heliconius himera. The sequence goes on along the minus strand of JAATLQ010036740.1, from coordinate 26,563 downwards.
TTACATTACTTTAAGAACTCACTTACAAATCGCTCTCAAATATGAGATCGATCTTGAGATGCCGTTTTCATTCATAGATATATATAATATAAGACAACTGCGACTCCAAATCGATCTCAGACTTGGGAGCGATTTATAAATATATAGGCGTTAGTTATTAATTAAGATTCATATTTAAATTTAAATTTTATTAATTTTTGATTTTCAGTTTTCATGTCATTTCACTTTTATTACAAAACTGTTATTTTTTTACTTTTCTTGTGGCTATAAAATCTTACAACGACTCTTAAAACCACTCACAACCTTATAATAAAACAAACAAATGAACAAACGCATCGAATTGAGAGCCTCTGTCGGTTTGGTCGTCGTATCTTAATAAAATTATTGACAATATTAACCAATAATAAAATCGTTTATTCATTGGTAATGTTCAAAGTCAGTATGCGGGCGAGTAATCTAATATATTATGTTAAGCTCATTCGACTTGTTAACGGTACCCTATATTGTAAGGCTTCATTGACACTGCTCTTGCCACACTATCATACAAATGATATAGAGAATAATATATATTGAACAAAAAAATATGCAACCTTTTACGTTTTACTTCGAAGCATATGTAAAATAGGCCGTCGTGGCGTGGGGGCACAAGGGCGTGGATTCGATTCCCACTCGTTGGAATAAATTATTATTTATTAATATTTTTATTTCCTCGTTCTGGCACCATGATAAAGCCCGGCGTTGAGTTCAGATGAGTGAAGCGGATTTAATTTAATTTTTCATATGTAAAATAAAAAGAATATACTTAAAATATTTTGTTGATGCTAACGTAGGATTAGTAAGATAAGCCTCACTAAATATAACGGTAGCGTATTTTAATCTTGATGATGACTATGTTAACAACATAGATAAGTTGTAACTAAAAATAAGTAATCATTTCGACATAGCTTGATGAGAGCGTATGGTTTAGTGGTTAGTGCTTGGTCGGTTTCCGGTTTAAGCCCGGTGTTTTCCTTGAAAGGTATTTTAGTCTCCTTTAATTAAACATGTATAAAAATTTTAACGTCAGTACAACCTCTTGGAAACAATCAATCTAGTCAACTGAGCCTTACGTTCTAAATCAGGGGTTCTCAACCTTTTCTTGATCAAGGACCACCTTCATGTCATTCTTGGTAGCACGGACTACTATGCATGTAGGTATAATAAAAATTAACTGTGATAATTAAACAGAAACTTCGCCTCACCATCCCCAATAATAAAATTAAAATGGTTCGCGGACCATGTTTAGGCTTCTGCGGACCACTGGTGGTCCACGGACCACTGGTTGGGAACCACTATTCTAAATGATTACGCATGTTACAAATCATGTTGTTGGCTGCTCTGAAGGGAATATATAATAATATATACATATTTCCACTACAAAAGACAATTTCTAATTCTAAGAATGATTATTTGGCTAGTTTGCTACGTTAAAATATTTCCACGGTGTTTAGTATTTTTTTCCTTAACTTATCAATAACACATAAAAATAAATTAAAATACAAATATAAATTATATTTAAAGTATGAGAGCCGAGGCCGAGGAAGTATGAGGCATGATAAGCTGAGGCCAGTCGTGGCACAAAGGGCACCAGCGTGCAACTATAAATAAGCCTGACAAGTTATGGGTTCAAGTCCCACTTGGGGAAATGATATATTTAATATTTTCTTTTCTTCGCTCTGTTAAGTTTGAATTTCGCCACTCAACACGCAATACCTCCAGAATTCGGCGAAAAGTGAAGAACAGAGGTGTCTTGATGGAAACGCAGTGTCTTAATACCAGGTTCCCAGGTTTCCTGTTCCTAAAGTGCGTATTGGTTTAATGTCTTATTTTAAAACAAAAAAAATCTATTAGCGATTAGTAAACTTTTAAATTTACTTTTAATGACAACTTGAAAAGTAAAATATCGATAAGTCAGCACATTATATAGTTAACAGTATATCTCATATATTTATCAGAATGTTTTTTTAATTACAATTTCGACAATAAGTGTATTTTATTTCTTTTTAAAACTAATATAATATTTCGTGATAGAAGTACGTTAACCTGAAGGGTAATAAACTCGATGAGGGTCCTTAATATTATACTATATCCATGTATACAAGATAATAACTAGGTTGTGAACATATAGGGAAGTCGAATCTTTGAATATTTAATACTTTATAAAAGATTTTTTTTTCAGCTTCACGCTGTATCCCGCACAAAGTAATCAGAGGGAACCTAATGTTAAGACATTCCGTACATTATTTATGCTTTGCCTTGTTATCAGAGCGAACAAATGAAAATAATAATAAAAAATAATTAATTTCTCCGATTGGGAATCAAACCCTCAACCGTTGCGTTTACAACGGCCTTAAAGAGAATTTTAAACTTACTTTTTGCACTAGTTCTAAGTATTTAAGATTATCGAAAATCTGATAAAAACATCAGGTAGCAAGTAGTGTAACGCAGCTGCTTGTTACCGCCAAGCTGATTGGTTATCCGCGAGTGCCATCTGTCTGCGTGCTGCGGGGCGCTGTGTGAGCGACAGATGTGTAGGTGATAGGAACCCACACAATATGTTGAATTCAATTTTAAAACTGGACCATCCATCTTTTGCCTCCTACCTACACACAATTTATATTTCTAAGGAAATATATGAGTCAGTTCTAAAAATTGACTTTGATATCTGTACGTGCCACTTAGGATTAGATCATAATTTCTTTTCACAGCTTCGCGCTGTATCTCGTATGTAGCACAGTACGGGTAGAGGGAACGTAGTGTTAAGACACTCCGTTCCGCACTTTCTGTGGAATTCTGGAGTGGAGTGGAGGTGTTGAGTGGCAGGCAACTCAACGCCGCGCTTTGCTTTGCGAAGAAATAGAAATATAAATTTAAATAAATATTTCATCTCTTCGAGTGGGGATCGAACCCACAACCAGTCACACTTTGGCTCCACGGCTGGCCTCAGAAAGAAATGAAAATATTAGTATTTCGTTTCCTCAGGTGAGAATCGAAGCCACAACCTGTTGCGTTTACAGTCATACGCTTGTGCCACAATAATTCTCAGGATCATAATAAATGAACTAAAAGCATTAAAAAATATGATGGGGTATGTAATAGATATGAAACACATATTAATAATTTAACCAATTCACATACACAGTTCACTATAAAAGTATACGATTAAAATCCATTAACATAGTAAATAGTTCAATTTGACTAATCGATAAAAAATTTTGCTTACTCAAAGATCGAAAAACTCTCTTGAAATGTCTCACTTTAGACTGGCAAAACAGTTAAGTAAATACGATATACTTAATGTATTTTTCTTCATTTATATATAAAACATATGTACATGACTGAAGACAAATACCTAAGAAACAAAAACATAAGAAAAGTTTCAGAAACTATACTCTTTACTTTAAATTAAGAAAAAAAAGTGTAACTACAAATAGTTTTTATAGTAAGCTTAAAGTACGGAGATCAAAATTTACGTAATTATATATTTTTTTAACTTTATTATTATGGCTGTATAAAATTATGTAAGTGAAAATAAAGATTAGAATGAATTCCAAAATAGGTAGTAAATGCAAGATAAAAGCTAAATAAAAGCAAGCATACACTGAACGGCACAATAGATTTGCGTAACGCGTAAAGCATTTAAACAATACTTTTATAGCAGAAGGTCATATTGCTTAAAATCCACGTGCAGAAGTAATTTAAAAGATTATAAAATAATTTTAAAAAATTACAAACGTTAAAGAATTTTGTTTCAAGTTTTAACAAAACAGTTCAGTTATTAAAATTATAAATGTTCCTTATATGTATGTAATTTATTTTTATTATTCAACTTAATTTTTATTACTTTCAACTTAATTAAACTAAAGTCGTCGCCATTTTATATTTTCAATGACGTATAGATGAAACATCGCTTAACAATGGTTTCTATTGACCAAAAAGTTAACTTCCTTTTACAGCAATTAGTTATCTTCCTGTTTAGACAATGCAAAAAAATATTATATCATGCGTAACGGAACAATGATCGCAAATATAACGTCAGGCTCTGTTAAATATAACTGAGACAAATGATAAATAATGATATCATTACCACTTTTTGTCTGTGTGTTTGAGCATGCTAATATCAGAAACTGCTTAACCGATTTAAAGGCAATTTTCACAATTATATTTTGGTTTTGGCTTCACTTAACATTTATAAAAAAAAAAAATTAGCTTCACGCTGTATCCCGCACACAGCAGGGTAGGCAGAGGGAACCTAGTGTTAAGACACTCCGTTCCCCACTTTCTGCCGTATTCTGGAGGCATTGGGTGTTGAGTGGCAGAACTCAACGCCGCGCTTGTCCTCCCCACCAGAGCGAAGAAATGGAATAGAAAATTTAAGTAAATATTTCATCTCCTCGAGTAGAAATCTAACCCACAACCAGTCGGTTTTACAGTCACACTTAAATCAAAATCAAAATTTTATAATATTATAAACTTTATAATAAAAAATTATAATATTTATAAAATTTTATAATATTTTAATGAACATTATTCTATATGAATTAATTATAATCTTTTGTCTGCCACCTTCTTATTTTATAATAAAGAAACAATTAAATACATATTGTTTTGTATAATAAGAGACTTGAATCTTTAACCGTGAACTGAACGTGAAATGCCTGGTTTGTACACATCATTTTTATGATATATAATTTTTTTTCCCCGTCCCATTACAGCTGACACGGCGTTTCCGCCAATCAACGTTCATTGTCTCTAGAAGTGGGTGAAATACAAAAAATATTGTATAGGTTTCTGGTAGTGATTATTCCAATGAGAATGAGATTTTAGTAATAATTATTAAATAAAAAAAATATTGGGCTTTACGCTGTATCCCGCACACAGCAGGGTAGGCGGAGGGAACTTAGTGTTAGGACACTCCTCCTCACTTTCCGCCGAATTTTTGAGGCATTGCGTGTTGAGTGGAGGAACTCAACACCGCCCTTTGCCACGACATGTATACCTTATAATAACAGATAAAAAAAATCTAAGCTTTATTCTATACTAGCGGCCAGCTCACGGCCTGATTTGTGATCCAATAGCACTCAGTCCATTCAATAAAACAAACTTATTTTGTAGAAAGATTGTCGCTTGTAATTATTTATAATAAAGTAACTTTTTTATTTATGAACTGACTGATTTACAAATTTTATGATACGTATAGATGAGTCTACCATTTCTTTTACCTATATTTTTTTGTTCCCCTATCATACTAGTATTTTCGTACTTTGCACTTCGACAGATAATTACATGACATAACTTATAATAAATGGCAAGTCTTAACAAGGTCAGAGGCCAGTCGTGGCGCAGCGGCACGAAGTGTGACTGTAAAACCGACCGGTTGTGTGTTCGATCCCCACTCGAGGAGATGAAGTATATACTTAAATTTATATTTCCATTTCTTCGCTCTGGTGTGGAGGTTAAGCGCGGCGTTGAATTCTGCCACTCAACACGCAATGCCTCCAGAATTCGGCAGAAAGTGGGAAACGGAGTGTCTTAACACTAGGTTCCCTCAACCTACCCTGCTGTGTGCGGGATACAACGTGAATCTGATTTATTTATTGTTATGAGTCTACTATTTCTTTTATCTATAATTTTTTGTTCCCCTATCTTACTAGTATTTTCGTACTTTGCACAGATAATTACATAACATAACATATAATAAATAGCAAGCTTTAACAAGGTCTATTTTAACATTTCTGGCTATGTTCTAATGGTTAAACATATAAAATCACAATGAAAAAGACCTTGGTCAGTACACCGCACATTGCTTTAATAGAGGTCACTTACATTCTATTTTAAAAGTCAATTGTTTTTGATTGATCAGTAATATGTAAAATTCTGATAACATATGGTCTATAATTATAAGAACACTAAACTATCAAATTGAATAATCATTTTAATACGGTATTGATAGCATTCGTCTTACATTATAATATAGGCATTCAAAATTCAATACATACTTTGATAATAATGGACATCTTATACAAATATTTTAACAAAATAAAATAATTTAATACTCATAGATTTTTTTAAGTTCACGCTGTATCCCGCACGTAGTAGGGTAGGCAGAGGGAACCTGGGAAACTAATATTAAATTTTCATTGCCATTAAGACGCCTCCGTTCCCCACTATCCGCTTTCTCTTGTTATCTGACCGAAGAAATTTACATATAAAATATTTCATTTCCTCGATCGGGAATCGAACCCACAACCTGTCGTGTGTATAGTCTCACGCCTATGCAACTACGCCACGACTAGCCTCGATCAGTCATAGTTACAACTTTAATTTCCTCCTCCTCCGGGTTTTACGTCATCGGTCCGACATCTTTATATGTTTAATTTAACAACCTTAATTACGATATATTATTGCCGTATAAGAATGTTATTTTCACACATATTATAAGTATATATCTATAGTGCTAAGTAAAGAATGCAACATCAAAGTGCCAGGAAATCGGGTGCCGCTTTCGGCCGAGCCGCGTGCCGGCACTTTTACTTTCACTCCCGTCCATTCACCTGATCTCAAAGAGTGCCCTACATACTATCAATGTTAACATTTACCTGAATCCTCACATCTAAATATAATGAGAGGCCGGTTCTGGCGCAGCGGCATGAGGTGTGACTGCAAAACCGACTGGTTGCGGGTTCGATCCCCACTCGAGGAGATTAAATATTTACTTAAATTTATACTTCCATTTCTTCGCTTTGGTGTCGAGGTTAAGCGCGGCGTTGAGTTCTGCCACTCAACGCCTTCAGAATTCGGCAGAAAGTGGGGAATGGAGTGTCTTAACACTAGGTTCCCTCTGCCTACCCTGCTGTGTGCGGGATACAGCGTGAAGCTAATTTAATTTTATTTTTAAATATAATGATAGAGTTGAATAAGTTCAAGTAATGATCGCATAGTCATTTTAATTAAAAAAATATGTGCCACTTGCAAATTCATTTATATGTATATATATGGCATTAATGATGCTAGCAATATTTTAATTTTTGTGTAATTTTAATATATATATATTTTATTTGACAATAAATGAAAATATCAAATATTTCATTCTCCTGAGTGGAAATTGAGAACACAACTGTCGCAGTTAGGACAGCCTCAAAGGATATAATCAGCCAACCTTTATTTATTTACTAATCTGATTAACTATCATGTTCTAATAACATTACCATTTTAAAGACAATGTTCATATATTGAAAATTTAAGCCAAGTTAAAGGCAATAAACATGAATTGTTTTCAAACTTTAATGTAAGCCCAGGAACAGCTAGTTAGGTAACAAAAAATATAACCTCATTAGTGCAACTGACATCTCTTTTATTTCACATCAATTTAATAAGATAGTTATAAAGGCTTAAATATTTATAATGTTTATTTTAATATGATATTTTCATGGATCTCTAATATTTGTCATATAATCATTATAATGATTATATGACAAATATTAGAGATCAGAGTCTGATTTTGTGATTCCTAGAGTCATGTCTAAATGTTCCCATTTTAAGTTTATGAAATTAGTATTGAACTTTTGACTTGTGCTCATCATACTATAGTGTGGTACAAGTAAACTGGTGATAATAAAGAATGTCCTTGCTCCAAGAGGCCAAAAACTGTGACTTCTAGTAAAGGCAAATTTATTGTGGTAATGAGCTAGTGAATTAGACACCTAACAGCTTTATAACATTGTGTTGATGTAAATAAATCTCATGTACAAACTGTGTTAGTGTCCACAGTGAAAAGATGAGTTTGAGACACCAAAGTTGTTACCACATTCCTGCTCAAAAACTTCTTCTAAAAATGTTAAATGATTTTTAAATAACATCAGGCAAGGTTTAAAATAAAAAAAAATCAGCAGAATATTTTTAAACACAAAATTTTAAATAAATTAGTATAGTACAGGTATATAAGAGCTACTTATTTATGACTATACTATTAAGTAGCACAGCATACTCTGTATTGTTACATGTTATCATAAAAAGTAACAATTTCGAGATTTTAAAAAATACATGTAGTTAGTTCTTCCTTATGCTATAGCTTGTTTAGCTTAAAATGATTGAGTCATTTTCTTAGCTTTACATTTTACCTATAGTGGCATAGCCAGAGATAATGATGTGCCAAACACTACATAAAATCTACAACTTTGCTGTCATTCAGTCACAGTAATGCAACCAAACACTGTTAATCCTATTACTGGCAGCAATATGACTTTCCACATCTATTTCTTGTATTTCAGCTAAACTTAAATCCCAGATATACTAATATATACACTTGCTTCAACTAATATCTTTCCTGAACTATTATTCTTTTGAATCCATAGTTTTGTCTCTTTTAAATACCAGGGCCTTAGTTTTGCTTCCGGCTTTCAATATTTATTATAATTTGTTTTAGTAGTTGTTTATGATAATAAGTCAATATTTATACCAGTTTATAAGATAAGAAATGGCAAAACTTGAAATATAACACGTTTGCCTTGAAAAATCAAATAGGTGTATACAATATCACTTATTTAGAATGGCAAAGATTTAAGTAGATCAATAATTAAATTACTTTTCATTTGGTTAATAGGCCATGAGCACAAGAAAAATTTGGATCAAATTACATTGATTTTTCAAAACGAAGAGTATATATTTATATATATAATATGCAAAATATTTAGCTTTGGCTGCCAATATGCGGTAACCGATTAGTCATATTGATAAACAATATCAGTGCAATTGTCCTTATGGTAAACTCACCTAAAATCCAAACTAAGATTTCTTTGATGCGCAGGGGGTTTACTTTTAGGGTCACTACGACATCCATGAATTGGGACATCTTCCAACATACTCACTCACTGATTTATTCAAAACACAAAACCCATAACAAAACAGTGAAAAAAATTAAAGAGTAAATAACAACATGGCGTCGATCATGAATCTCATCAGCTCACAACTATTTAGTTATAAATCTGCATTGGTAATTGTATAAAATAAACGTAAACAAGTTTTCTACTCGCTTTATTTTAATCATTTGGTTTTTAAGAATTATAATAAAAAGCATATATTTGTCTAATATAATCCTTGAAAAGTTTTAGATGGTTTTTTATTTTACAAGTTTACACAATTTACGGTATTATTGGTATTTCATTAGAACATTTGCTATTTACACAATTAATGCACTTTTTGAAATTTAATGTAACTTCCAAATAGTTATGAATAATAAAGTGTTAACGACATACTATTCTACGACACCGACATTCGTAGTAATCTCAAATCTGTATTCTGTATCTGTCTAGTAATTAGTAACACAGACTAAAAATAAAAAACTCAGAAGATAAATAATATAGATACAAAATATACTAAATCGATTCTGTAACTTTTTTGACCACACTATAAAATTTAAATTGAAGACAAATTATTTATCATGTTTTTATTAGATAACATTTGGGAAGTTATCTTATCATTTGCTTAACAATATCAATTGAATGTAGTAAAAGTACATTATAATGCAGTAAAAGTACAGTATAATGCAGTCAATATTTAAGAAGTTAAATTTATGAAATTTATATTAACTATATTATATAGATTGTACACGAATATAATACACTATAAAGGAACACGTGTGGGTATATATATGCACAGATACAAATATATATATATATATATATATATATATATATATATATATATATATATATATATATATATATATATATAGACGAGTCACTGTGGACGCAATGGTTGTGGGTTTGATTCCACTCCGGGGAATCAATTATTTCATAATTTTATTTCGTCGCTTTGCGGCGGCATTATTTTTGCGGCGGCATTATTATTACAAATATTTCATCTCCTCGAGTGGGCATCAAACCCACAACCGTCGCGTTACAGTCACCTGTGCCACAACGGCCTTGATTTTATTACTAGAGATCTATAATATAATTCAAGCAAAAATAATTCTTCTAACGGGATTTTGCACCCCTATAATTTTCATTCTCGTCTAATGAGTCGTTTTAAATAATAATGAATCGTTCGTTATGTCTACTATTTTTTTTGTTGTTTTTTTTTTCTGCGTGGCTACACACATTTTTATACAGCGATAGTGCCTACGTTATCTTTTGTTAATCCAACACGAAAATAAACCGTTTTAGGCCAATCTAAATGAAATCTGAACCGCACTTGACGGCCGCCTCATTGTATCTGATGAACACTCACACTAATGCAAAGTTCAGCTTAGACATTTTTGCTTAGTCAGATGAATCCTTAAGCAGTACTTTGGAATTGATTATTATGAATGAAATATTGAAGTACTTTACATGTACTTCAATATTTCATTCATAATAATCAATTCCAAAGTTGAGCTCTTATCATATAAAAAAATTAAGAAATAACAATTGTCTCAGTATAAGATTTAATTAATAATACTGTCTTTTTTACAGCTGTATTGGAAAAGAAACATAATGTTAAAAAAAAATATTTAAAGTTACTGAATAAATGGTTGTGAATAGAAAGTTATAAATGTAAATATATTGTTTAAACGTCAGGAATATGAAATCAACTAATATTGCGTGAAAACGTAGATGAGAGACTATTTCACGCCTTGTGCGTCACTGCTTGTAACAAACAAAGGAAGAAAAGTATGCAGACTCCAGAATTCAACTAAAAACAGAGAATGGAGTGTCTTAATACTAGGCTCTCTATGTCTACCCTCCATATTTGATGGGGTACAATACAGTGAAGATAAAAAAAAAATTGGTATTTAACATTACATATTTTTTTATTGTTTGGCTCAAAAAGTTAGAATACTTCATTGATATAAAATTAAATAGAGTTTATAGCACTTAAATAAGAGTTGTTGGCAAAAAAAGTACTGATAAAATAGGATTGTATAACATCAATCATATATTGTAATACAATTTTTTTTTTAATATAAGGTGCATTTATAAGTATTACATATATAATTCTTTGTAATATAAGCATTTATTTTGCAATTTCTTGTGATTGTCTCGAAGGCTGACGTTTATGTACATTTGGCTTTCTGAGTCTATGATAGTTAGGCATAACTTTACTAAGAAAGTCCAATTGTAGTAGTTGTAATGGTTGTTTTTCTAATGCTTCTCTATTATGATGTTCTGAACCCCATATAACTGTATTATCAGGTAGTGTTTGAGGTACTGTTATTTGACAAGCTGCACCTGAAAAGGAAATATGTATTAAATAAAATATTAATAATAAAAAAATCATGAGTATATTTAATTATTTATAAAATTTGAAGCTGATGTGGGGCAAGGGCACAAGTGTGACTGTAATGTGACAGTTGTGAGTTTGATTCCCACTTGGGAGTATGAATTATTGTTTTTTAATCAATCAGGTTCAATTGTGGTTGCCTGTGTTTTGGGTTTTTTTTTTGTACCAGCTATGAATAAGTCTATTTATCAATTTATTTATACCTGGTACAGAAATTTTTAAGACAAAATAAAATAAATAATTATGATTTATTATCATATTATATTATTTATAAGATATGATATTACACAACTTTCATTTTTTTATTTCAACCACAACTAACAACTTTTACACTAGCTACCCACCATTTTTGGTTTTTTTTTAATAAAATAGTAAAATTAAATCCTTACCTATTACACATCCACTGCCAATTTTGACATTCATTCCAACAAAAGATCTGCACTCAAATACATTGCTTTCACCAATGTGGCCAAAGGGTGATTCTAATTTACAGCCCACTTCAAACACATTATGAGCACCAATAAATAGAGGTTTTGGTGGATTTTCCTGATCTTTACTCTTTCTGTAATAAAATAATATAAATTCAATTTTAAATTTAATTCACATATTACTCTATACATAGAAATATAGGCAATGAGAATTTAAAGTAAAGATACTCCTTTCTCCATTTGAATTGGGGTTATTACATGTTAAGCGGTGGAACTCTAAACACTGTGGTCTTTCTCACGAGCAGGGAAATGAAAACAACAAATTTTTCCAAGCAAACCCACATACATAGAATCTAAAACCCACACTTAATTATCCTAAGTCATTACAGTCCTTGGGGGAGACCTATGTCCAACTGTAAAGGCCTTCAAAAGGCTGATATGTTGATGTCATCATCATATGACAACTATAGTTTGTTCATAATGTTTATTTGTCAATTTTATAAGACATATTTAGTAAATTTCAAGTGTTTTAACTTAGATGGATGTCTTACTTGTGAATTATTGTAGAATATTCTTCAATAATACAATATTCTGCTATTATAATAGGGCCACCTTCAGCTATAATAGTTACTCGAGGATGGATGACTGTGCCTGCACCGATAGTTATATCTCCCTCTAAAGTACAATCCTCACATACTGTTGCCCCAGGTATAATCTTTATGCTGCAATTAATGAAACTATAAGTTTATACCTCAAAACGTAAAGAAAGTATGAATATATTAACATTTCTTACGTACTTTTGAGACATTTTTCGGGCAATGTATTTACAAGCTTAATAATCAATAAATTACGCTAAAATATCGCCTGCTGACTCAATGTTTTCATATAATAACTATTCGCTACCAAATTAAGTTAAATATTATTATAACAAAATTTCAATGTTGCCTTAAGATTTATTACATGCAGCAAAATACATAATGAATATCAACATTGATTAGAAAATAAATATTTATAAATTGCAAGCCGTATATTTTTTTAATAGCCCGATTTCGCGATGACTGACACTGATGACAGAAGCAAAATATCCTAGTGTCACTGTCACGTATTAGTATAGATGAGAAAATACGAATGATGCAAAATATTATAAACTGATGGAGATATTATAGATGGCACTTTGGGTATATGTGTTCTGTGCTTTGGGTATATGTGTTCTGTGATAGATGGACTGATTCAACTGAACAAAAAAAAACGCTAAAAACTGATAGGTAAGGTAGGTGTAGGTTTCCCATCTTAACAATTATATATCTATATAATATTTATTATGATAACTCACAACATTTAAATTTTTATCTGTGCTATATAGAATATTTGTTTACACTGTATTTAATATACTAAATATTTTTTGCGGCAAAAAAGTAAACTTCAATCTTTTAAATTTTTTTAAAGTTACTATAATCTAATAAACATGCAACCATCATTTCCTTTCCCCTTTGAACCATACGATATACAAACAAAATTCATGAAAGAGTTATATTTTACTATTGAAAACAAGAAATTGGGAATTTTTGAGAGTCCTACTGGAACGGTAATTTTATTTTGTCTTGTAATTTCATCTAAAATAAAAAAAAACCCTTACCCTTTAAAATTATTTTGTATTGTAGGGGAAATCTTTAAGTATCTGCTGCAGTGCACTTCAATGGTTAAAAGATAGTAACCAAAAAAATATAGAGGATTTGAAGACGAAAATAGACGAGATCAAGAATGAAATTTCTTCTATAAAAGGTTTTAATTTTGTGTAAAAGTAGAGTGTTGTATTGTTTTTAAAATAATAAATGTATTCTATTTGTCTTTAATTAGATAGTGATGATTGGCTTCAAGAAGAATATATCAAGATACAAAAAAATCAATCTCTGCTACTTTTGCAAGCAAAGCTAGACAAAATAAAACATAAAGAAGAAGAACTGAATGAATTAAAGAAAAGGGTTAACAAGCAAAAAAATTGTTTAAATAAAAAAGAAAATTATTTATTGGAAAACCATAAAAAACATAAAGCCAAAGAAGAGAATGAAAAATTAGAGGATAAGGAGACCACAGAGGATCAAGATTTGATTGTTGATGACTGTGAAGAGGATGATGATGAATCTCATGATGAAGAGCACAATTTAAATGACAATGAAGATAATTTCACAAAGGTTAATCCATATTTTGTGTGAATAATTTGATAAGACACTTGCATGTATATATATATATATATATATATATATATATATATATATATATATATATATATATATATATATATTAATATAAAATAGTTTGCTCTCATCTTAGGTTCAGAGTTATTGATTTCATTCAGTCATTCACTCTATAAATAAAATAATACTGATGCGAATTATGATTAAATGAAATATATATTCAAGTCAAATTATTAACTTATTCATATAGACATATTAATTTGCTACATTAAACATATGATAAATATTTCAATAGTAACTCCATTAATTTAATGGGAAATTTAAAGGCTAGTAAGTATATATATTGCAGATTTATATAAGTAGTAGAACCCATAGCCAGCTATCCCAATTTATTGGTGAAGTTAAAAGAACAATTTTTAAAGAAGATACAAGGATTGTTACTTTAGCTTCAAGACAGCATTACTGCATTAATTCAGATGTCAATAAGCTCAAAAATGTAAACCTTATCAATGAGAGGTAATATAATTCTGTTATTAATTTATCATATATGTTATTACTGATTTGATTTGATGTATAATCTTATTACACATTTAACTGTTTTTCATTCAGTTTATTACTTACCTTTTTCTTCATAAAATCCACACCACTGCACCATCATTGGCCCAATGTATATAAGAAAAATTGCACCATCAAAAAGCTTACTTAAAAACAATACTATGCTGGTAATTTTCTGCAGCTAAGAAATGTTAAATTTACAGATGTCTTGACCTACAAAAATCAAAAACCAAAGCAACTTCAATAGGAGATGAGGGTAAAGTCTTGAAGAGAACAAAAAAAAATTCATGTACATCATGCCCATACTATAATCAAAGTAACATAACTAAGTTAAAGGAAAGACTATTGGTTGATATAATGGATATGGAGGATTTAGTGAAATGTGGTAAAGTTTTAAAGGCCTGTCCATACTATGCTACAAGAATGGTGTTGGATCAAGCTGAGGTAAATATGATCAAATTTGTATAGTACAAATTTGCTTTCATATTTTTTTTTAGCTTTAAGCTTCCATTCTACATATGGCAGGTTTGGGCAGAGACAGTGCAGAGAATGCTAAGACACTCTATTCCCACTTTCTGAGCTATATTAGTAACATAGCATGTATTAACGTCAAATGGATTTGCTTAAATATTTTTCTTTCTTTAGTGTGTAAATCACACAAAAAACGTTTAACAACATTTGAATGATATTCAATTACTTGTATAAAGGAAATATTCTTTGTAGGTAGTTCTAATAAGCCATGCTGGAATTGTAAGTAGCGGTGCAAGATCTGGAATATCCCTTAAATTACAAGACAATATTCTTATTCTGGACGAGGCTCATGGTGTAACAGCCGCTTTAGAAAATGCCCATTCAGCACCAGTTTCAGTAAAGCAGCTCTCGTCTGTTAAAACATTTTTAGACTTTTATATAAATAGATATCAATCTCGGCTTAGTAGCAAGAACTTGTTACAATTGAATCAAATTAAGTTTGTTGTTGGAAAACTTTTAGGTATTTTTATTATTTTATTATTTTACACCATTACATTATTTAGTAAGAATTAATTTCAATAGAATGATTATTTATGTACTATATGATTTAATTTTTACATAAAAAGTCTGTTTTATTTGATGCATATCTCTTTACACGTATTTATTTTCTATTCTAATGATTATTATATTTTTATATATATTTTTTTACTTTTTTAACATATTGAATAATATTATGATTTTATTGGAGCTATCATGGGGCTCACTCGGGGGAATTTCATATACTAACTCTGGTAAAAAGACAAAGCGCGTCATCGAGTTCGAAATCTCGATAATTGATTGTGAGGTGGAGAATAAAAATAAAATATTTTAACATTAGGTTTCATACCTCATATGCTATTAAAAAGAGAGTGTGAAGCTAAAAAAATATTATCTATTCTAGGTATAGTAAAGCCAAAACAATGCAATGAAAAGCCACAATCTAAAGTATTTACATTAGAAGAGTTTGTTATTAATGCTGAAATAGACCATCTCCATCTGCGTCCTTTAGTCCAGTTTTGTAGAAACACGAAATTAGCACCAAAATTACATGGATTTTCTATGAGATATAATAATCAGGCCCTTGAAGACAATATAGAGGTTGTAGATAATAAGAAAGCAATGTTTAAAGATTTCTTAAACAATATTTCTAAAAAGAATGATTTGAAAGATTCCTCTAATATCAAAACAGAAACAAAACCTATTGTTCAGGTAATTTTCTTGTTGTAATTATATATTTTTATTTATTTTCTATTTAATTTCCGCTGGATGTAATGTAGTCTATGGAGAGGTTGTTCTTTTAAGTCAATGTGTCCAATTTTTTTTCTAATGACGACATTTAATACCGCACGTTGTCTCATAATATAAACATTTTTTGAGTGAGGATGAACCTACAACCATAGAATATAATTAGATACTGGTTCCACTGTCTTATGATTGTGTCAATATGTACAGTATGTTTTTTTTTCCGAGTATACAATTCATAAAAGTTCACCTAAGTAAGAGCTGCCACGACGACTTTATTGTAATGTATAGTTTTTTATCTTACCAGTTTTATTGTTGCAAAAAAAATTGTGAAAAGTTTTAAAAATATTTTTTTGCCAACTTTTTTTGATTTATCATATTTTAATATCATAGTAGGTATTTTTACCATTTTTAAAGTACTTTTCCACAGTTTCAGTCCCACCAGATTCAAACTCTCCAACGTTAAAAAACTTAACTTTAAAATATTTTTACTATCATATTGATAATTTCAGCCAAGTACACCAACTGAGACATCAGCAGGTAGTGGACTGTACGCAATACTTGATTTTATAGAAATGCTCTGCGACCGAAGTGGAAACGGTCGTGTGTTCGTACAAATGGGTGACAATGGACAACTCAAATATTTATTATTGAATCCTGCTGAACATTTCGCTAAAGTTGTTAGCGAATGTCGTTCTGTAAGTGCTTATAATAATATCTATTAAATTATTATGTTGTAGCCAAATTATTCAAAATCGTGAGGCCGGTCGTGGCGCAGACGCACAAAGTGTGACTGTAAAATCGACTGGTTATGGGTTCGATCCCCACTCGAGGAAGTGAAATATTTATTTACATTTATATTTTAATTTGTTCGCTCTGGTGTCGAGGCAAAGCGCGGCGTTGAGTACCGCCACTCAGCACGCAATGCCTCCAGAATTCAGCGGAAAGTGGGGAACGGAGTGTCTTCACTCTAGGTTCCCTCTGTCTACCTTGCTGTGTGCGGGGATACAGCGTGAAGCTGATTTTTTTTATACATATATTATGGTTATTCTACTGTATTAGATAGATGTAAGTACTATTTTAGAGTTTGATTTAAATCATTTCAGTATTTTTTCCGTGAAAGCTTAATCCATGCCTACAAAATTTCACATTTATAACAATGTAGGGAGGATATGTAAAGTTAAGGCGCAGTTAATTTGTGTTTATTTTTTTAAATTCGATGCTGGGAAATAAAATTATATTGTAATAAATGCGAAAAAAAATAAAAAGTAAATGAATAAAGTAGTAAATTGTTGATTAATAAAAGCATGAAATATTATAAATGACCAAAGAAATATTTATTTACAGGTTATAGTAGCGGGTGGTACGATGGAACCAATAAATGAGTTTAAAGCATTACTGACTAACAATAGTATGAACGATGAAAATGTGAATGTGGTTAAATGTGACCATGTGGTCGCCCCTGATAATGTACTGGGTATATGCCTTTCGAAAGGTCCTTCTAACGTTAATTTAAATTTTTCATACGAAAATCGTTCCTCTAAATATTTGGTAAGTTTATTTTTTCTATCCTAAGTGTGGGATATTCCTCTAAATATTTTTAAAATATTTTATAAATAGTATAAAATACTCTCGCTATATGATTATTCTTTGCAATAATAATCGTGTATCAAAAATGTCTAAAAATTCAAGCTTGTAAAATTTTTAACTTAATAAGAACTTTAGAGCTTAGCTGTCAGAGCACTTGGATGGTTTCCAGGAGATGAGGGTTTAAGTCCTGATATGTTTAGTTGTTTATATATTATTATCTAATAATTAAATGATTTCTTATAGTGTCTATTGTGAGTAGTAGTCCATGACATAAAATTAAAAACCCAAAAAAAGTGAGGATTGACCCATAGAGTATGAAACAAGACGGTTTTCTCTGGAAGTAAAGACACACTAAAAGAGTAAAAAAAAATTGTATATTCATTTGCAAAATTAAAACAGAAGAATGGTTTTGTTAATATACGTTATAATAAATTACTTCATTTCAGAAGCGATAAATAATAACGTATAAAATTAAACGTAGTGAAATTTGTATCCGCGCCTTTTTTAAACCGCCTAAACCCTCTGACCACTAAGCCATATATATATTCTCGTCAAGCTATTTTAAAATTCTTAAACGCGCGCTTACAACTTATTTACATTTTTACCGAGTCGCGCCTCTCAGAAATTGTTATAGATATTCAAAATTGTTTTTCAATCCTATCCTTAGTGTGGAATATCATTTTAAAAAAGAAAAATATATATTAATCCAGGAGCCGCGGGTTCGAGTCTCGCTACGTTTAAATATTGATATATTTTTCTATATAAGTAAACATATATTTCTTTTTATTTTTCCAGTTGAATGAAGTTGGTCGAATATTGAGTAACATGTGCAACATAGTACCAGACGGAGTCGTTTGCTTCCTACCGTCATATTCCTACGAGCAAACATTGTATGAACACTTGTGTAATAATAAAATAATAGAAATTATAAGCAAAAAGAAAAAGATATTTAGAGAACCCAAATCTGCCGCCGATGTAGATCAAGTATGTGTATTTATTGTTACTAACAATTAGGACATTATTTTAAAAAATTAGTATAATAATTTCTAATTATTTTAACAAGTTGAAAGAATTTGTATTGGTAGATATTTTTCTTTAGTATAAGCATAAATAACGTGCAAAAGAATGTTACAATACTGTATTTACGCGTTATCCCGCCAATAAAGGATGAATAGAGAGAACCTTAAGACACTCCTTTCTCTACTTACCTGCGTCGCTGTCCCAATTCTATACAATTTTTGATAAGTTGTACTCACTATCGCGCCTTGTCTAACCCATAACCATCGCATTCATATTTAAACATAGCCTCACTGCGCCCCAATAGCCTCAAATTGCTTCTTATAAATGATTATTATTTTTCAGTTTTACACCACACACACACCTTTTTCGCTTATAGGGCAGGCACAGAAAACCTAATGTTGAGACACTCTGTTCCCCACTTTCCGACAAAATCTCGAGGCATTGCGTATTGAGTGGCAGATCTTAACACCGTGCTTTGCTTTATACCAGATTGAGGAAATGAAAATATTAAAAAATGTATTTCCCCAAGCGAGAATCGAACCGAAAATTGTCGCATTTACAGTCACGACGTTTGTGCTATTCCGTCACGACAGCCTCAATTCTTATTATACTTAAACATTTTTAAATGTATTATCATAAAGTTACTATAATTTCTATCATTGTTGAGGATATAAAATAACTTAAATATTATATTTATTATAGGTATTACAAAAATATGCAGGTGCTATAAAAAATAAAAGTGGTACAGAGACTGGTGCCCTTTTGCTGAGTGTTGTAGGCGGTAAATTAAGCGAAGGACTTAATTTCAGGTATTTGTAAATTTTATACTATACCTGTGTTTTTACGAAATTGTTGGAAATTAATGATTGTAATATAACTAATAATAATGTTTATTTAAATCATAAATAAATATGATTAAATATGATAATTGAGGCCAGTCGTGGCGCAGTGGCAAAAAGTGTGACTGTAAAACCGACTGGTTGTGGGTTCGATCCCCGCTCGAGGAGATGAAATATTTACTTAAATTTATATTTCCATTTCTTCGCTCTGGTGTCGAGGGAAAAGCGCGGCGTTGAGTTCTGCCACTCAACACGCAATGCCTCCAGAATTCGGCAGAAAGTGGGGAACGGAGTGTCTAAGACACTAGATTCCCTCTGCCTACCCTGCTGTGTGCGGGATACAGCGTGAAGCTGATTTATTTATAAATAAATAAATATAGACGCGGTTGCGGCGGAGCGCCACTGTGTGTACTGTGTAATTGTAAACTCGAATATGTTGTGTTCGATTTCTACTCGGGGGGAATAAAATATTTTTATTTCCTCGTTTTTGTAAGAAGGCTTAATGTTCAATAATGCATTCAACTGGATCAGTGATCACTGATGTCTAAATGAGCTTTTTTCTTACAATAAATCTTATATTAACTTAATTTGTCATTAAATATATTGAATAACTAATGAAAGATATAAAATTCATGACTTTTCGACGGCCTTTTTTCGCAGCGACGAGTTAGGACGCTGCGTGATAGTCATAGGTATGCCATACCCAAATGTGAGATCGCTCGAATTACAAGAAAAAATTAACTATTTGAACAAATTAAAGCCAGGCGAAGGAAGCACATATTGTGAAAATTTATGCATGAAGGCAGTCAATCAGTGTATTGGTAAGCAAAATGGATTTAGAGATATTTTAGAAGAAATAAAAATTTCAATGTAGCGGAACTAGGACCCGCGCTTCTTTGAAACCGTTCATGCGCTATGACCATAAAGCCAAATGTTTTATTACCATCAGTTCACAAATTAAAAATATATATTATTTAATGAAAATGATATCTTTTTATTTAACGCTTAATAAATTGGCAAACTCTTTACTTTTCAATATACCAAATATAAGAAAGTGTATTTTTATATTTCTTTAAAATTTCAGGAAGAGCTGTGCGACACGCTAACGATTTTGCATGCGTATTGCTGGCAGATGAAAGATACTCACGATCTCAAACTATTTCGGCATTGCCCTCTTTTGTAAAGGTGGTCTATTTTTGTATATATATGTTTATTTCGTATTTTGTATAATTATTAAGGTAAACAAATTTATTTGCTTTTATGCACTAATCTTAGGAACTACACTGCTGTAACATACTATAAAGTAAATTATGAAACAAAAATTATACAATAACATTGGTAGTTGTATATTCCTTTTATTTTTTAATATTTTTGTGTCATAATGAACAGCTCTTAGCTGTTTCCATTTGACTAAAATTTGGTTAAAACCTAGTATAATAAAAATCCTTTGCAAATACGTTTTCTGAAAAGAATCTATAGACATATTTTCTACACTTGTCATAGTGAATCTGCAAGATTAGAAGAAAGACTATTGTTGACTGTATTATAACTTGAATGTTTCTTTCCAGAAATCACTACTTTCCAGTTACACATTTGGGCCAGCTATTGGTAATATTGCTAAGTTTTTTGCAAGACATAAACAAAAAAGAACTTGTAAATAATAATAATTTAACTATATTCTCTTTTTACATATTTACATTGTTTTACTTTGTACAAATTCTAAAAATGAATGAAATCTAAATAAATTTTAAGCTGAAAATATTTTTTTCATATACCATGTCTTTTTTTCTTTGTTCATAAAAAAATACAAGCTACAAAAAGAATGAACAGAATGTTTTTCATGCAGCGGGATTAAGACCCTGTACTTATTAGAACCTAGATGATCAGGGACATCCCTAAATCTGTAACATAAATAAGTTAAGATTTTTAACATGAATAATTTTTATAACTATGTATGTCACAAGATTTGAAATCCAAATGTTTTCTATAAAATAAGAATATATAACTAAGCTAATCAGCCAAAGCTATAGGTACTGTAGATCCGCATTGTCCTTCAAAATAATAATGAAAGTTTGGTGTGGCAGGTGTAGGTTCAATATTGAATTCAGCTACAATTGCACCTCTCTGTGCTGCTTGTGGAGCAAACATGGCAGCCGGATACACTACTGATGATGTACCAACTACAAGGCATACATCACAAGTTTCCATTGCAGCACCTGGAAATATAGATATTTTAAATACAAGTACACTACAGTCGACCAGTACATACATTAATTAACATAGTAGGGTAGGCAGAAAGAACCTGTCCATATTGTATTCCTAAATAGAGAGTTAAAGAAAGAGCAACACTGAGTTTGGGTTTCTTGTTAAAAATATGCATTAAAAATTATCATAAAATTGGTATATCTACCAGCACTTTCTAGTACAGCAGGGTCCAAATTTTCACCAAACCAAACAATATGTGGCCTTAAGAGACCACCACAATTTAATTTCTTACAGTGAGGCAAAGACTTCACTGGTATATCTGATTCCATTACGGTTGCATCAGGTGCTCCACGATTTGCCAAAGCCTATAATTATAATTTAAAATTTACATCAATGATTTTATATGATCTTACTTAGTTACAGTAACATAAATTTATTAAAAAATATATTTTGGATTGTATATTTCAATATACAATTCAAGATATGTATTATAAAATATGAGACAGAATATTTAAAAATAAATTTACCTCACAAATAGGTGAGTCTGTGTTAACTAAAACCTCTTTGCATTTGGTGCAGCGAGTTTTAAATAAATTACCATGAAGTTCAAGTAAATTCTTTGTACCTGCTCTTGCATGAAGTCCATCAACATTTTGTGTTATTACTGTTATTTTCTTTTCCTTACCACATTTAGCTTCATAATTAGCAATTGCTGTGTGGCCCTAAAATAAATGTAATTCATTACTTATTTGTTAAACTACAGATTTATTGTTTTCTTATAAGGAGAAATTTACCGCATTAGGTTGCACCTTCGTTGCAACTTCTCGTCTATAGTGATAAAATTCCCATACCAAACTTGGATTAGCGCGAAATGCTCCTGGAGTTGCTAAAGAGGATGACTGATATTTTCTCCATGTTCCACCTGCACCTCTAAATGTCGGTATACCAGATTCAGCACTGATGCCAGCTCCAGACAATATAACTACTTCCTTTGCAGCTTTTAAACTTTCTTTAAATTTGGTCATATCACTTGACTGACGAATGGCCATTTTTTGAGGCTTGACGACAGAAATAATTCTTCTTATCAATGTCACATGCATAATACAATATCTCTTATAATTTATATTTAAATTGGCTAGATAGTAATATTTTAAATTTTTAAATAATGATAAGTTGTGTTAAGGACTATTAACTCAATATTATTTGAATAATTAATAAAATTACCAAATCAGCTACTTAGTTGTTTCGAATAATGGTATGCAGTTTTACTTTAAACGTAATGAAATATTAAAGTAAAATTTGTTAAAGTTAAAAAAGGTCAACCTTTTTACGATGTTATGAATATTGAAGTATGACAATTATGACATTGACATTACTAAGTTTTTTAACTTTTCTTATTTAATTTTTAATACAGCAAATAAATAATTAATTCTTTTAAAATTTAATAATTGGTTGATGTTAGCAGACCAGAAGATGTAAGGTACGGTAGGTAATAATTATTTTTCAAGACAGCGGCGAAAAATATTCAAATATCTGAATAGATCTTTTCGACATTAAACAAATATAAAATAAAAATATTTACAATAAGGATAAATTATAACTTTTACGTAACGGTACCAGTGTATGGTCATCAAATCACGGCTGCCCTGAAGTTAGGTATTCTGAATTTTTCGCACTGTTCACTCGGCAATAAAATAACTAGAGGTAAAAAGTCGTAAATCAAATCTGCGCAGCTAACTAGTTAAATTCAGGGCCGCCGTAGCTCGTTCATCGTTGACCATACTATATATCAAAGTGTATTTACATCAACAGCTAGGTATTGAATTGAAATTTACATTATCATCAGAAAAAAAGTATTTTTTATTCTTTAATGTATTATTATTAAATATTTATTTAATTAGAGCTCATCCATATCTACATTTATAAGATATGCGCAAATTTCTAGGAAGCTAAATGCTAAAGGCATTGCACAACGATGTTATAAAAATTGAGTTGTATAGCGGCTGTGGGTAAAATTTGATTAGTGGTATCGTGAATATGGGAACAACCATAATTTTAAAAACGAAATTCGGGAAATAATTTTAAGCCTGTCTTGTATTTTTTCAGTTTTAGACAAATTATATATAAAGAAGAATAATCAGAGAGAACTGAGTGTTAAGACTCTTCGTCTTTATGCTAAAATTAGTAAATTATATTAATTTAAATATAATCATCCTTCCGAGTAAGGGGATCGAACATTGAACCACCATTTAAAGTCAGATACTATTCCACTATTACTAAGATCATGATTTAACTTGCTTTGCTATACATATTATGTAAGTATTTATATAGTATCACCATCGTAAATATTCATAAATCATACAAAATATTAACATGTAGCATGACCAATGAGCAATGACCGTATAATCATATAAGAAATAAACAGGGCAATCTACGTAAAACCGTTTAAATAAGTAAAATGTTAACCATAAATTTACCCATAATAATTGTTTACGTTGATTCTTTTTATTTAATAAAAAATAAAATAAATCAGCTTCACGCTGTACCGCACACAGCAGGGTAGGCAGAAGGAACCTTGTTATGACACTCCGTTCCCCACTTTCCTCCGAGTTCAGGAGGCATTGCGTGTAGAGTAACGGTACTCAATGCATCACACCAGAGCGAAGAAATGATTAGGTTTTCTCTGTCTAACATGCTGTGTGCGGGATACAGCGTGAAGTTTATTTTTTGAAACAATTTAACTATTTATTATGTAACAATAAACACTTAATAAAGAAATTCGCTCGCAACATGATGAAAAAAAACGTTTTTAGTATATCCTGTAAAAATAATTAATCCATTTTGATATAATTTGGACCACTAAGCTTAAGTTAAAACATCAAAATATATTTGATTTAAATTAAAGAGGATCAATCGTCTCTATAGGACAAATATACATAGATCTATGAAATTTAGCACACTTGCTTGGAAACCTAAATTCTATGGAAGTCTATCATGATGTTCAAATACTTATTATTCAAAAATATTTAAAAAGAAAAAATTTAAAATTCAAATCCCGCTTCCAGATAAGCATTTTTCTTTCCTAAGTGTGGAATAACACTTTAAAAATGTTAAAAAAACTTATTATCCAATTTTAACGATAGAAAAAGAGATTCAGGATAGGATAGAATTGCACGTATGTGATATTATTAAAATTGAATTAATATTAAACTCACAACCAGTCGCATTTACAGTATGTTTGTATTTGTACGTAAGTTAAAAACTATTTTTCATAATTTGGAAATTTTGAGCGAATTGAGAATTGTGTGAGTTGACGGTCTACCCCAAGAAGTAAGTATGTAGGATATTCTTGATAGGTACCAATTGTTTATATAATTGATACTTTTTTCCTTCTATTAGGTAAAAATGAGCTAGAAACGACAAGTTATCGTGTCCAAAAAAATTCGCAATTTCGCCATGTATTGTAGTTTGCTATTACAAAAACTTAAAGCAACCGTAAAAACAACACACAAGTACAATTAATATCAATTTTATGTCATACAGTTTAGCTTCTAGTGAGCTAGTCTATTTAATATTTAATTGTAAAAATTAATTTAGTATTTAAGCCGAAGTCAAGCCGGTACCAGCTTTATATTATATTGACGATTAAAAAGTCAATTTAATTTAAAAAGAGAATAAGAATTTAAAAAAAGAAAATTTGAATTTGAATTTTGACATTTAAAATATAATTTTCCAATTGATTGAATTAAAAACTGATAAAGAAATTCAATCCATACACTGTTTGTGTTTATTCTTAAATTTATATTAATACGCTTATGTAATGACGCGTTTGTGTGATATATAATAAGAATTGGATTTGGACAAAGATGGAAGATAAGGCATAAAGCTTTTTAACTATAAATAAGAAAAAAAAAAGGATTGTAGTAGGTACAAATAACGAGTTTGTTTATAGTACTTCAGCGGTACAATTAATTAGAGTAGAAAACCTTGTGGTGTTGTTTTTTCATACATTACGGTCTCTAAACAAAACCTAAGAAACGAATAAGTATGGAAGTAAACAACTTAGAACAATATTCCGTCCGTAGTTTTTCAATGGGAGAATTAATTTTGATAATTAGAGAGCAATTTTAAATTATTATTTTGATCGGAAAAGGTGCACAATTATATATGTACGTACATATACGCACGTTGTCAAATCGATTGACATTTGCTACTTTTTTATCCCATACATACATAAAAATAATATATTACAAATAAAAACAATAGGAAATTCAAACTCTAGGTAGGCTATTTTTACAACTAGACTCCAAATCCCATATGAAGTATAACAACTTGCCAATATGATAAAGCCTTTACGTAAAATGCCAGTCGCGGCGCAGGGGCACAAAGTGTGACTGTAAATGCGACTGTTTGTGAGTTTGCTCCCATTCGAGGAAATGAAATATTTAATAAGTTCTTTGATTTTCACGATTATTACACATTTTAAATGAAACTATTTTAACCGGATTAATCGCGTATATTTGGTACTTTTATACATTTTTGGAAACCCGACGTTTCGAACACTTTGCAGTAGTCCGTGGTCACGGGTAGACTGAGGTGGCATTCGTCTGTCAGTTGACATAATTATTATATCAAACTACCGCCAACGATTTCTTAATTGCCTCGCGTACTGCCCTGGATT
>JAATLQ010036739.1:0-42433 GCA_013421005.1 Heliconius erato x Heliconius himera | reverse complement strand
AGCTCCGTCCTCCACCTCGTGGCGTGTTGGGTGGCGGTCTCTAACGCCGCATTCGTCGCCACTTGACACACCATTGTACCCCCATTATAACTTATATATAGTTATTATAGTTTTGAAGCAATAAAAAATTATATATCTACTCTACTGGGGTTTGAAATCTGAAATTATTTTGACCATTTTAAAGGGCAACAAGTCCTAAGCCGCACCAGGCAACAAATACCCTAGCTACGCCACTGGTGTTGACAACATTCAGAAGAGTGGAGTTATCAATATTGTACTTATTACTTATACAATATTTTTATGTGTGTGCTTATTCATTTTTATTATTTATCATTTTCACTTTACGTATTTTTTCCTTTATTTATAAGTTTAGTTTAGACTCAGAATCTTGAATTTTTCTGTTTATTGTGTGTGTTTCAAGGGACCGTAGACCGTTAATATTTGTTATTAGTTTCAGCTTGATAACTCCAGCGTGGAAGTAGGATAACTGGTATTATTGACGGACAACTAAGCGATTCTATAAGCGTTCCTTTTTACCTTCTTTTTCTTTAGTGATCTAAACCCTAAAAAAATATTGGATCATGGACCTGCTAGTATATTAATTAAAATCTAAATACCTAAGTTAGTCCACAGAATTCCAATATCAAAATGTTTCCATACAACCACTAAAGAACAGTACAGAATATCCTGTATCGAAGTTAAGCATGTATTCAAGTCAGAACTATTTGAAATATGACTATTAAACTAAACTATGAATATGGAAACTTTCTCATCAGTTCTCCGATGCGTCGAGTTTACTGTGAATTTACTGCGAACCAGTCGAGTGACCACTTCTATTGAAACCAGCTAAGTTGCTTGAATAATTCATAACTAGCTAGATAAAATAGCTTAATACGGTTAAATTGTGTAATAATTGAGGAAGGTTCCGTGCCTTAAAAAATAATTACGTAATAGTTTAAAAAATACTAAAAAGCAGGCTTTTATAAGTGCACGTAAAAATAAATAAATTATGGGTCGTTCAAGTTGTTTCTAATTCTGGGTTGAAGTGTAAATTATGTTCTTTTAATTATAATATTTGATTGTAAAGGCGTAGGGCGACGGAGCAGGATAGTTACTTATAAAAGCGTGTTTTTTTAGTTTTTTTTTTTTTATTTTAATTTATTTTATACTTTTTAGTCAATGTATATCATATATATTGACTAAAAAGTATAAAATATTCCATCCATCATGGAATGCCAGTTACTGTCATCCAGCTTCATCGTGAGACCTTGAAACTTAATCGTGGTCAAAGTCCAAGCACGGCTATGATATGATATTCTTAATGTAATGCGAGTGGCTATCTTCCGGCCTTATCAACTGACCTTGAAATTTAGTCCAAACTCGGCTATGATACGATGTTCCATCATGAAGTTCCAGTTCTTATCTTCCGGCTCCAACACCAGATCAGTTCAATAGTACCATATTATTGTATTGACATCAGAACTACATACCAATTTTCATAATGCTACGATCCTTGAAAGATCGTTAAATTAGTTACCTTAGATACGAATCGAATGAACCCAAGATATCCCTCTCACTCTTGATACACCTCGATCACCCTCGATATCTTTACTAGATCCAAGTACAGTTCAAGGTTCAATCAGCCACCTTCCTATCTATCGTCAGGTCCTCGTCATCAAAAGAAATTAATAGAATTTGTTAAGACAAATCGAATGAGCCCAAACTCAACATGCTTTATAGTAGGCAGTCCAAGGTTCCAGTCCCATCATCAGCTCGACGTTACCATAATATTGCATTTTTTTATTTTTTTTATTTTAATTCTTACTCACACTACAGACTTATGGTCCGTACCTTTTGTTATTTTTACATTTCTTTTAAAAAAATTCTGTAGATATTACCTAGAACTAAACTTATGTTATTACATACATATATCTCTATATTTATACAATATCTGCTTAAGACAGTCCAGTTATTCATTTCAGTTGCCACTTACTAACTTAATCTAACACTATAATCTAAATCTACATGCATAAAAATAAACATTCATTATAAATAAATTTAACTTAATTGATTACAATATGATAAACAATGTTCATTACGGATTACAAGATAAATTTTATAGAAATATTTCTTATCATTAGGGAAATTGGGACGTGGATGGCATTACCGCCAAGATGGAGGAGATGACCGCTTCGTTTTTATCTTTTATGGCCATCTTTAAATTATACTCCACAATACCTTTTGTCACTGCTTCTGTTGCCTTCCGAATAAACCTTTTTATTGCGTCACGACGTAATACTGCATTGTAATCTATCATACATATAATAATTACCAAGTTTCGTGATAAAACTGAAATTAAAACAAATATTCTATTTTTTTTTATCCTTCGTGACCTAGAAAATATCAGATTTCTAATTCAACGCCAACTCGCCTCTGCCCCTGCAAACTTAAATTTGTAAACTTTTTATAAGTTGTACTTACCGTTGACCTAAAATTCTGGAATTGTTACGAACAGTTGGCGAGTCCAACTCGTCCTTGACAGGTTCTTTTCTAATTATAAAAAGATTAAAAATATAAAAATTGAATTAAACTATTTTAGCATTCACCAAAATTTCATTCGTATATTTCGTTAAAAAGCCCTTCGCCGTGAATGATTAAAATGCCCTGTTTTTGATGAACATGCAAAACACTACAGCAAAAAACATACATTTTTGCCATTCGTTTACAAAACCACTAAGCTCTTTACTTTTTCATTTGGACAATGGAACGGAAATTTCAATGTTTTCCGTTAAAAATGTATCGTTTTTTATCTTCAAGCTAAAGCTACAGTTACACATGCTCTATGAATGATAAGCTTATTAGCATGCATTTTTAAGAATTCAGTGTTTCAACCTGTGGCAGTGCAAGTGGCGAAACTTGGAAAATCACTCCCTCTGTGACGCTCTGTACAGAATTAAGTAAAATCATCAGTTTGGTTGCAATACAATGTGGGATATACGAAACTTAAAAAATAAAATTAAAAATTAAATTAGCTTCACGCTGTATCCCGCACACAGCAGGGTAGGCAGAGGGAACCTAGTGTTAAGACAGTCCGTTCCCCACTTTCTGCCGAGTTTTGGTGGCATTGCATGTTGAGTGGCAGAACTCAACGCCGCGCTTTTGCCTCGACACCAGAGCGAAAAAATGGAAATATAAATGTTTCATCTCCTCGAGTGGAGATCGAACCCACAACCAGTCGGTTTTTCAGTTACAGCTTGTGCCACTGCGCCACAACTGGCCTTACAAAACTTTTATCAAGAAAAAAAGTAAAAAAAAGAATAAGGCATAGGCATTCATTGTTCCGATATAAATAAAAACAATTTTGTAACCGAAACTGTCGATTTTCGAGCAAGGCATGCTCATTATTAGTAATGCTTCGACGCACATGCTAATATGCGGCTATGCTCAATAATAGCATGCTCTCGTGCTAGTAATGAGCATGTGTAACTGTATGTGCAGCAGATGAAAGAAACACAATGATATACAAAATGAAAACAAACATCCATTCTCACATTTCACCAAAAAATGAGTGAAGTCAATTAATTACTGCTTAACGATGGCATCAAGAATAGAGCAGGTAAATAGAACTAAAATAAAATAATAAGTACATATAAATAGATAAATAAAATAAAATGGAAAAAGAAATCGCCACTCCACTCGACATTGCTAATGTTATAATTTTTTTAGTGGCGTGATTATGCATGTACACTTTCGTTGAGGCCAGTCGTGGCGCAGTGCCACAAGTACTATTACTATAAACACGCGGTGGTGAGTTCTATTTTAAAGTAAATGATGTATTTATTTAAATTAAATATAAATTTCATTTTATTTCTTCGCTCTGGTGTGGTCGGGGCAAAGGGCGGCATTGAGTTCCGCCACTCGACAGGCAATGCCACCATAATTCGGCGGAAAATGGGGAATAAAGATTTTTAACATTAGGTTTCCTCTGCCTACTCTGCTGTATTCAGCGTGAAGCTTTGGATATGGCGTGAAACTGATAAAAAAATATTGTTATTGATATAAAGTTCTTAATATTGATATAGTTACTTCTTTTATTATGCGACCGTCGTTATGCTAGGGCGCAAGCATGCCACTATAAACGCGATGGTTGTGGGTTCTATACCCACTAGGGGGAATGAAATATTTAATATTCTTATTTCTTGTCTTAGCACTAGGTTCCCAGGTTTCCTCTGCCTGTCCTGAGTGTGTATTTAAATCTTTTATTATCAATATAAAAAATGGAAAACCAACCAATACTGAAAATACACATATTCTCTATTTTTCACTCATCTAAAAAATATTGGTCGCTACTGGTATGATGAAATTTATTTCCTTCGGTGTAAAGCTTTCACAGAATGGATATTGTGGTTTTGAAATAAAACTTAACATACAAAAAATTCACTATCGTGCCCCAGTTACAAGATTGTTCTACTCAAAATAATATTTTTAACAGCAAACATTGAATGTTTTCAAGAAAGAAGAGAATAGAGTATCCTGACGTTAACTTCTACGTGAAAAGATGCAGTAAATATGTGAATATAAGCAAAATATATAAAACAGTTAAGACAAGTCCACGTTATATTATTTAGGATAAATAAAAAGAAACCAAGATATTATACAACAACAAATAATTACAGAGTCGTGTATCTATTTCGGGAGTCCGACAGGTTCTGAATAATTTTCGACTGTTCACTTAGTTCGTGTCGAGTGTCAGACCGCTGCTGTCAGGAGTCGGTTATATTTAAAGTTACTGAAGTATAAAACTAATTACGTAATACGTTAATATCATGGATCTTACAAAAAATACTAGTTCTTTGATCTATTTGTAATTTTTGGTACACACTCCTCCAAGTAGTTTTTATGCTTAACTCAACATAAGTGTAAAAACTTCAGTGTATGGAAAAATATATTTGTTTTATAATTGTGGAATATATTACTTTAACACATATGTCATATAATACATATGAACACGTACACATACATTTTATACTATGAGTCAAGAGTGCGTGTTGTATGCACCTTAAGAAAAGCCAATTTTATATTTACTTTTGTTAAGTTGTGTATTTACATTTAGCTATTACTCGTATTGAATCTCCGACAGTTTAGAACCTAAGCTACTTTTCAACAACATTCAAGTAAAACGACTTTCGTGTTTCAAGTGTGGAAGTTACAGCGTTTAAACTTAGATCGATTTAGAGATGGGAACTACAGTTTTGGGAATTTCGTTTTTATATTTACAATAAGAGGACAAAACAGTTCTATCTTCTGCGACTGTAAGCATTTTTTTCCAGCTTCACGTTGTATCAAGAAAGATTTTTTTTACATTATCACACTTACGACAGTGCTTCCTCACACGATGTTCTCATTCACATCTCCTATTTATAATTCTTGTGTACGTGTGTTTGTACTCCTCCTAAACGGTTGGACTGGACTGATTTTGATTAAATATACTCACGTAAATTAAATCAATATTTTAGTCTGTCCCCGGACGGTGGTGTCACACTCGATATGCACTAATTGAGCAAACACTCTTTTACATAATAAAAGATTATTTACAAACATTATGTTAAAATCCTATTAAGAAAAGCCATTTTTTTTATAAAAACTACATTACTAAAATAAAATTGAACTATGAACTAAAAACAAATGCCATGCTTATAACAATTGAAACATACACAACAAAGCGACTAATTAGAAACAACGCTAATGTTAATTGGATCGTTCGGTACTTCGATGTTCATAGATCGTGAATGGGGTTAAACGTGTCCAGATTGAAATATCATAATATTAGATAAATATTGAAGTATTATATAATTTAAATAACTTTATATTTATTATAGAGGCTAGTCGTGGCGCAGAGTATAAAGCATGTGACTGTAAACGTGACAGGTTCTGGGTTCGATTCCCACTCGGGGAAATTAAATATTTACTATTTTTTCATAATATATTTATCGATAATAAGTTCCGCTTCTCAACACGCAATGTATCGCCGCTCTTTGCCTCGACACCAGAGAGAATGAAAATATTAAATATTTCATGGAAAAATATTAAATATTTTATTATACTCACTGCCTTCGGCATTTTAATATAGTATCGAAAGCGAAGAATAGAGTGTCTTAACTCTAGGTTCCCTCTGCTTACCCTGCAACGTGCAATCGAACACTCTTGTGTTACTTTAGAAAATATTTGAATATCGTTATTTTCACTTCACAATTTTAAATTTAAAAAAATGAATAAATCTCAAATTTTCTCAATGACACGATATTTTATACTATAGTTCTTGTTAAAATATTCCATGTAAATTTAGTGAAACGTATTCAACTGGCAAACTATAAAGATTTTTTTTTCCTAAAAAAACAAAGAACTAGGCTATTTATTTTAGCCTATTTAATCATTTATTTTATTATAGTATGTAATATGCTGTTTTTAATACATTATGTTGTTTAAGTAACTTGTGTGTTGTGACTTGGAATTTTCATATATAACGACTCAGTCAAAACTTTAACTCATAAATTGGCAAAACAAATAACATATTTTTGATCGCAGTTCTTTAAAACGCAATATCATTAATCCTTATTAATTATTGAAGAAGAGAATAATGTACATATTTATAGTTTAGTCTTATTTTAGAGTAGAGCGTGGGTTCTTAAAGTCAATTTTAATTTAGAAAAATCTTACTAAATTATTTACTAAATATATTTCTAAATAACTGAGAAAAAAGGTAATGTTTACTAGAACTATATAGAAAATACTTTTATAAGATATTATTTGTTTTGTGTGATTGATTGAATTATATAAGAAAAAGTACGTGTGCGTCTCGGGACGCCCGTCTGAAGTAATAACTTAAACTAATCTAATTTGAACTATTTAATATTGAAATTGTTTAACTTGATAAAAGCTTTAAGGTTATTAGTTATCTCTTCAAAACAATAATCGGTGATATAATGGATGATTGATATTTCGGTGACAATATTATTAACTAATTCAAATTAATTACAATATTCGATCAATGAAATTTTAAAGTTTAATTCCTAAAACAACAGCTGACTCGCTAAACTAAAAATGACCAGAACTATTATCTATTATCTTTAGTATATATAACAGTGGAAGAGAGAAGGAGGTATCTATATATATAGATACCTCCTTCGCTCTTCCACTGTTGTCAAGTTATCCATGCATGCCCTGCGGGAGTGTCCTTATACAATGTACGTAACCTTCCTCCTACATCGTTGACATTGTCTAGTTGACGGTCAAGGTCTTTTTCAATTTTTACGCTCCTTTTCATTCCTACTTTGACGGTTTCACGCCTGCCGTTGTTTGATACATATTTATATTTACTAGGCATATTTCAGTCATATCCAAAGTGAAATATTTATATTAAAAGTAAGGTGAGGTGAGTCTTTTTATTTCATATCCAAATTCTTGTAATTACATTCCGTATCGCACGTCACTAAATAATGTGACGGGAGTGCTGTCGCGACATTCTTTATTATTTTCAAGTGATCATTTATATGGGGCGTATATATTCATATTTTCATCTCCTCGCTATTGTAACGAGGCAAAGCGTGGCACCAGCTCCAAGTTTTGTCAAAAAGTGATGAACGAAAGTGTTAACTTAATGGGAACAGAGTGTCTCTAACTGAAAACGTATTGTTATGTTTTCAGGATCCTTCTGTCTAACCTATACTATATGAGGGAAAGAAATATTATATAATATAGCTAAATGTAACTTGTCAGCAATGCTCTTAGAAGAGTCCTCGGCGTGGTTTACTAATTATATTAGTTTGTATAACTTCGACGGTCGGACTGACCAAGCTAGTGTTATATTAAACTATTTATATGAAATAGAAGAAAATCACTTTCGAATCATATTTGTATAAATTAATTTATATTTAAAATATATAAGAAATATTACTCAAGAACAAAAAAAAATGAAAAACGCTTGACCAATTACGGACAATTTTTTTGAAGTCGATATAAAGTTTCTAGCTGGTACAATGTGAAATACAAATTATATTATTATTTTTTATTTACTATTATTAATCCATACCTATATTATAAATTCGAAAGTAACTCTGTCTGTCTGTCTGTCTGCCTGTCTGTCTGTGCCGCAATCAGGGCCAAACCGCTAATTCAATTGTAATAAAATACTCATACAGAGATACTTGAGGGTCTTCGGATGAACATAGGTTACTTTATTTTCTCATATTTGTAATATTGTCGATATACACTAATATATTAAAATATTTTTCAATTTGACAGGCAATTTATTCCGCCATGTTAATAACAACTGACCGTTGCTAAGCAACGGTTTGCAAAGTTTATTTGTTGTTATAAGCAAACGTCACCCAAAATGAGCTTGCTTAACGCATACATGGCGTGCGCCGACTCAACCTTATGAGATACATAAAAATAATGTTTTACAAACATATTGTTCTTTAATGTTTAAAAAAGTCGGCGATACATGTTGATACGATGTTTATCTCTGAAGCTTGAGCAAAGTAACACAGTAACAACAAGTAACCATTTTAATTAATTTACTTTATATTTATCGGGTTTTTGTTGTATGTATTTTCTATAATTTGATATTGATCCTTATGAAAATGAATATAATAGTCACTTTTAGCATTTCATCTAGATTGAAATTAGAGTTCACTGTATAACATTCTAATAAATAATTAAGGAGATGTCACTGATTCGAAATAACCTAGCATACGACCGGCATAGTATGACCGACGCGAACGGGCATATGACTTTGACGGTTTTGTAAATTTTCGTACATTTTCGAACTACTGTTAATTTTTATGTAATTATTTGCTGTTTATAATTAATTTATACTTTTCTTTGGTTCTTCGCTTATTCGAGGAGCAGATTAGTTAGATTTTCATAAATTTCTTGGTGTGGTGTAAGTTGCGGCCCTGCGCGGCATCGGTGTAATATTATTTAAGTATTAAGGAGAGAATTGTTGGTTATTTAATCTTGGTTGGATGGTTATCTATACCGTTGTTATACACTTAATAAATTGTGGTTTTAGTTTTCTGGGATTTTATTTGATATTGCTCGCAAAACTTATCATATTTAATGTAGAAAGGACTTTAGTTATTTCATATAGTATCTATGTACGCGCGCAAGGAAAACGAGTAAAAAGATTTTTCCCGGGTAAATCAGTAAAATCTATCACTGAAAGTCCAATAAAAATTAGTTCAGTTATTCTGGATATTAGCTCGGGGAAATAGAAAGACAGAAAGAGATAAAATTATTAATAATGTAGCTGGTTTTGTTTAGTTTTTTTATTAATATTTTACTATGGTTTTGTTTACTTATATTTTTTTTATTTAAATTAGTTACATATTTTCAGAAACAATTTCCTAAATATATCTATAAGCATTCGTAAAGTTTAAGCGGGCGAAGCCGCGTCCGGGTCCGCTAGTATTATTATAAAATTGTAATAAGCCAGCCAAGCCAGCCAAGTAGATTAATATATAACGCCATATAAATTAATAGTTAAAGTTAGTCAAAGTTGTGAAATAGAGCCTTTGCTATCTAATCATATTTCCCACTAGCTATTGCTTGAGATACACGAAGAAGCTTCTTAACTTTCATTATAAGATAGTTGAAGCGTACGTCTGAGTAATTATTGTATTCTATACTTAATATATCTATAATATTTTTATTGAATTTTGGTTGTTCTTAGACTAAGACCTAAGTTAGAAATAAACAAAGAGAAATTTGTGCATCAACATCAACAATCCATTCTCCAGTTTCGGCACTAATTGAAGACATTATATAGAGTGGTGGAACTCAAATAATTTAAGTATTTCATTATTCCCCTAAGTGAAAAACGAACCCACAAATATCGCATGTACAATAAGGGGCGGTCCGTTGTAATGGCCTCATGAAATATGTAACATTAAAATATTAAAACTATGTATTATAATTACATAAATATTATATAATATCTATTCAATACGTAATAGTTGGAATTGACCAATGACATCACCAATATATTTCCGTAGGAAATAATGAATTTGAATATCTCAACATTTGGATTTTCCATGTGACCGCAGATTTGGTTTCATTATCTAAGTGCTATTTTATTTTTGGTAAATCAATCAATGCTTGTAAAATATTTATATTGACATTCAATAAGTTAATAATAATTAACTATGGTCTATTTGCTCCCATTTTATCCAATTATACCGAGGGGACATTTAACGTTAATATTTTAATACATGCGGTGTCCTTTAGTACGATGACTAATTCATAGAAGACGTAGCATTGTGGGGCCCAAACAAAACATTTAGCTAGTGAGAGATGCGCCGAATCAACGGAGGCATTAGACTCATCGAAGTAACTGTAATTCGCCAGTATCTGCACCAACCTGAACGTCAGCGTTTTGGGGACCTGTCAACCCTGTCAACGTTTTGGACTTGAACACCAGGTTCCAAAAACCCTCGCTGGCTTAATCAGCGCTCCAGGTGTAGGCACCTTGACCTTTGCTAATCCTGCCGCCGGGGACCCTAGACGCTATCTCTATCGCCGCATCAGTGCTTCACAACTGCACGTGCAATCTCTTTTTGTGCTCTGTACCTCTTGAGGAAAAAAGAAAACCTTATAATGTCACTTTGTTATCTGTCCGTCCGTCCATCTGTCTGTCTGTCTTGAAGATATCAAGTTGAAATTAATACCATAAAAAATTCAATTACCCTTTGTATCGAAAAAACGCGTATTTCGACATTTAATGGAATCTTAATGAAGCATTAATGGAATCAAAATTAATAGGGTGCTTCCGGTTGTTTCCTTTATATTTAACTAGCTCACAATTTTCTTAAATATTAACAATTCTTTCCATACTGAGTATTATGGTTTCACCAAAGGCAAGTCCACTACTGATGCGGGTGATGCACTCCTAAAGCATATATATGACGTGTAGGAGTCACAAAATGCAATTGTTTTGTGATTTATCCAAATCCTTTGATTGTTTAGACCATGAATCTCTGTTATTAAAACTTTATCATTATGGTATACAGGATACTGCCCTTGATCTTATGCCTCATATCTAAACCAAAGAATCAAGAAGGTTAGTGTATAAATAATGTAAAATCACCTGGATCTCCTCTAAGGATGGGCGTTCCACAAGGATCTATTCCGGTCCCCTTTTATTTCTTCTTTATATCAACGATCTGTCTTTTTATGCAAAGAAACTATGTGATATTGTACTCTTGATACCTCTTTAATATTTAATGTAGACAGGAATAAAACAAACTATGACGAAGTGAACAATGCATTATCGCATATTCTTTATTGGATAATCTAATGTTAAATGCTAATAAATGTATTGAATTTGCTTTGCAAAACGTCAAAAACCATGATTTTAGTCTAGAAATTAAAAGAGAATGTGTCGTAATTAGCTATTTTCTTAGGTTTAACTATAGATGCCAAACTCCAGTATAACACTCATCTGGAAGCACTTGCGGATAAACTCAGTTCTGCCGCGTTCGCAATTAAAAAAGCAAGACAAATGACGGACGTTGAAACTAGTGCCGACTAGTCTACTATAGTATGGAAGAAATGTTATATTTTATTAGTTCTAAAAAAAGACCGTGATACGATATATCTATCTCTTATAAATAAGTCACAATAAGATATTTTGTGATAAAAAAATAATTGAAAATTGCAAGGTGATATTTGAACGTTTTTTATTTGATAAAGATATTGAAACTTTACGAAGCGAAAGTTATTCCATCATCAAGGATTTTTTATGAAGAAATGCTTTGTCTTTTATAGCATGTAATTTGAACGTATACTTTTTGAGAAAATATAAATTTTAAATAATTCAACGCTCCGTTTAAGGCCACAAGTATAGGCATGAGTCCAGCGGGGGGCGCCCTTGCCGCCGATTTCGTCCTCGCAAGCAGCCATGTTAGTGCTTGCAGTTTCTCAAAATTTAATTAATGTATAAATTATATTAATTATATAATTTATATTGATTATCTTTTGGAAAATGCAGGATAATAAAACAATCATAAGTGGTATGCGAGCGAAGCCGCGAATGGGCCGCTAGTATTATTCAAATTAAACACAATATTTCAAGATCTTCTATGCTATTTATTCAATTCAGTTCTTTAACTATGACGCTGCGAGTGCCAGTTGGGTACAAAATGTCATCTCCAATGTTGTAATGTATGGAGAACACACAAACGAGTGTTTGATATAAAATCTTGCTAAGTGCGAGTCGGACTCGCCCACTGAGGCTTCCGTATCAATATCTAAATTTTAGGTCCTTGGGAAGTGCAATTTATAAACGTTGACAAAGTTGTTTGCGGGACTCGATTTATATGAAAAGAACTACAAACAAGTTTATAATTTAAGAGAAAAAATTCTACGATTACATATAAATTTTATTCTTTCGGATTTTATTTCTACTAAGTAATTTATATATGTTTGTCCACTGAAAGTACTCAATAGGCTTAGATTACGCCATAATTTCATACAAAATCATAAACCATACTAATACAAATGCTGGTGTATATTGAGTGCATTGATTATTAGAAGCTTTATTTTTCTGTGTTCCTAAACGCAAAAGACCTTATTAAACATTTGTTATCAATTTCCATTTACATATACCTCCAAACAATCTCGATACAAATAGTTTTTATCATTAAACATACGGATAACAAAAAGAGATGCGGAACCCTGAAAAGGAGATAAATTACACAATTATCCTAATATAATTTATGTCATCTATAGTAAGTTCCTGTCACTCAATCTTTAAAACAACATAATATGAAATGAACAACAAAGCGAATTACAGCCGTTGATGAAATCCGTGCAACATTTAACATTTTCAATGAGTCAGAAAATTCGCAGCGACCTACATACTAAATGTATGCACACTTTGGCTTACAGTAAATTGTTGGATTAACGCCAAATGGCCTTTTCAAAATGTATAAACAAAAAACGCGAACGCCTTCATTATAATGCGGTGCTTTTTGCTATTTGCTTAACTTACTGGGTGTAATAAATAGGTGGGAAATATATGCAGTGCTAATCTGTTAAATATTTTTTAATTAATGAATATTATTAAATACTTAACATTCAAATATTGTAAGATTTTTAAATAGAAATTAAAAAAATACCGTAGCATTTGGCTCTGCCTTCTCTCTGACTACCCCGCTAGGGATAAAGCGTGAAGATAGTTTAGTTTAGTTTTAGTTTTAAGACACTCGCTATAAGTAGCCTCTATAAAAATTAAAAATCGATATTTAACTATATATCGATTTTTATTAGATATACACTTCAGAATAAAATATTGATATACCGTCTAAAAACACGTTCTTAAGAAATTTGTAATTATAAATAACTATTTAAATTAAATTTATATATAATCAGAAATGTTAGTGTAAGTAGCTAGTTCGATTTAATATTATTGCAGTACACAACATAAATATTAAAAGATCTCGATAAATAATATTAAAATAGCTACTTTAGTCGAAAAATGTTCAATTTATATGATGCACCAAATGCACCAGACGGCTTTATGTATCCTCGATGATTTACGTTTATCCGTATCCACATTACGCTGTTTCCCTCATGTATCATGGGCAGAGGAAGCTACCCAGAGACATTGCGTGTCAAGTGACAGAACTGAACGCCGCCGCGCTTGACGAAATAAAAATATTTAAAATTTTACTTTCTCTAGAGGGAATCGAACCCACAACCTATAGCGCTTACTGTCACAAGCCTGTGCCCCTGCGCTACGACTGGCGTCAAAATTATAGTTATAAATTGTTTCATACAATTTGATTGCCATTAACATTGTAACAAACACTTTACAAAGTGGTATAATTATAAATAGTGCAGAAGACAATAATTTAAAGAAATTTAATCTAAAATGGGTTGCCAGACTAGCGTATTTAGTATAGACTAAATACACAATTAAACAATTTAACAAAATAATAAATGAAAATTCAAACACCGAAATACTGATGTATTTCACTTATACTACTACCCTGTCCGCTGATCACAGCGGACAGGGTAGAAGATTTATAAGGAATATATTTAAAATAAAATTAGTATGTAGTAGAGTAGAGATATATTTAAATAAAAGCTTCACAGGGCTCTACCAGCGGGTTACTTGACGGTTGCCGCGTAATAACGTTGCTTTAATTCTACTAACTAGATCCTCCTCCTTGTACTAGACGCGGTTTCTGGCGGCCATCCCTCTAACTTGATAATCAGCTTGTTCAACCGCACAGATCTGTAGACCTTAGATAGAGCGGAGAGATCTTTTCTCGTGACACCTTCCTATTAATATATGCCAATATAATTTATAGAGCCCTTAGAGCTCCTAAGTCTTGATCTTTTGAATGTTATATATTATGCTGCTTAAGACTGTAAGGAAGACTTTGTGGCGCAATGGCACAAGCGTGTGATTATAAATACGACGGTTGTGGGTTTTATTCGGTTATTGATATTTTCGTATCTTCAATCTGGTAACAAATTGGGAAACGGAGTGTCTTAACACTAGTATCCTCCTGAATATCCGGGATACAACGTAAAGCTAAAAAAAGATGCTATAAGCTTTTAAGTGGCTCATTTGTTCACGTTAGTATTAAATTACGTTGCTCTTTTCGTCATGTGTTAAGACAATGTGTGTTTGATAGAAACATGATCCGAAAAGTGAGAATGGCTAAGTTGGAGGCGTTAAAGTGTGGGAGACACGGTTGTAGGTTCTAATATTTTTAAAAGCATGTTTACTTGAACATTATAGGTTCGATTCTTGCTCAGGGAAATGAATTAATTTAATTTCGTCACACTAGTGACATGCGGAGTTCAGTACCGCCACATAACACGCAATGTCTCTAGAATTTGATGTAATGTGGAGAATGGAATGACTTAAGCTAGCCTTAATTTTAATATTAATAATCTTCTGCTCCTTCCCTCTTTATGGAAAAAATGTAAAACTGCTATGAAAGTTTGTTCTTTTCTCTTTTTTTAGCTTCATGTATTATACTATAATAGAATTGGCAGAAGGAAAATGGGAACCTAGTGTGAATAATTCCATTCCCCATTTTCCTCCGAATTCTGGAATCCAAGTTTATTTTTCAATATAAAACCTAAGCAATATTGTATATTAAATTAACTAATATACAACTAGATTCTTCCTCTATATGTATACACACAACCTTAAACAAATTGAAGAGTAGTAAACATAATTTTTTGTCAATGCCATCCCAAAAAAACCTTTTCCTACATTCAGTTATAATATAAAAGTGACGAAAAGAAGACTTCGTCCATTCAACTCCAATAAATTACGTAGCGCACCTGGACCCTTGATCAGAAAGCGATGGGGGGTCCGCTTTCGGCGATAAATGTAAATCACCTCATTGAGTGAAGTGCGCAGACACGTTTAGTGCAGTTGGTGCATACCACGTGCGATGGTTTCTCGTATACTGTTTAATATATTTCCTTTTGTCACGTCCGTTGTGGTTTAGTTTCACTACGCTATTGTGATTGCAGGTTTAATATTTTTTTTAGAATGTTATAGTCTATTAATTATTACTTTCCATTTAATAAGACAATATAAAACTTCTATATGTGTTCAACATTTCGTGCATACACAGAAATTGTATATTTTATTACATACATTATTTCATCACTGTACTTTTTGTCACCATACTAAAACAACGAACATTGAGAATCATCGTGGCGCAGTCGTATAGTGTGTGACTGTACACGCTACGGTTGTGGGTTCGATTCCTACTCAAGGGAATGAATTATTTAATATTTTCATTTCATTATAAAAATCGCTGCGCTGAGTTCCGCCACTCAACATGCAATGTACCGACAATTCAGCGAAAATTAGATAACGTAACTCTATGTAGAGGGAACCTTAAACCTGTTATATGAGGCATATTGGGTGAACTTAAAAAAAAAAGAATTTGTACATAAAAGTGATGTAGGTACAGCCAGGTGACAATTACGTTACTAAAACGTCAGTTTAAAACATTCAAATTGAAATTCTATTGTATGTGGTATGCATATTAGAAAATTTAATCAAAAATCGATACAGCCTCGCGACGGCCAATAAGTGTTAATCACCCTTTTCGGGGAGGTACATTATATTTATAATCATGAGTTAAATTTGTTATTTAATTTCTGCGCTCTGGTGTCGAGACAAAGCTCGGCGTTGAGAACCATCACTCAACACGTATTCTGTGTGTATTATAGACACAAAATTGAGACGCTATGTTGTTTTTTTTTGTTTTGCCATACTATAAAATGATGAATGAGTCAAAGTTAAGTCGCGACGTTATTTTCTTTTTAAGTGCGCGTCTCAATCATATCATAAAAAGTAACAGCCTGACAAGAGTATAATATAATAGATGACGAGTAATTTTAATATAATTTATCAACATCAGCCAAATAAACCGAAAAATCTAACAATATTATAAATATACAATAAATTAAGACCAGTCGTGGCGCAGCGCCAGAGGTGTAAAACCGACTGGTTGTGGGTTAGATCCCCACTCGAGGAGATGAAATATTTACTTACATTTATATTTCCATTTCTTCGCTCTGGTGTCGAGGTTAAGCGCGGCGTTGAGTTCTGCCACTCAACACGCAATGCCTCCAGAATACGGCAGAAAGTGGGGAACAGATTGTCTTAACACTAGGTTCCCTCTGCCTACCCTGCTGTGTGCGGGATACAGCGTGAGGCTGATTTAATTTTTTAGATTTTTTTCTAACAATATTTTCATAACGTAAATTCAAACGTAACTTTGCCCATTCATTTTCTTCTTATTAACCTTTCACGCTGCTAAAATGCCACTTTTTTATAGTTGCGTAATTTATTTAATTAAGACTTGGGGTTTTATATTTAGTGCTCTCGAGGGTACAGTCCGTGTGGAATTACCTTCATGGCTGCTATAAACTCAAAAGTACTTTGCCAACGAGTACTTTTCAACATACAAACGACATTGTTAATGGATTTTCGAATGCTTTTCAAACACTTGTGCTGAAATTATCATTATTTGAGCACCGCATTAAGTGAGGTCGTGGAAATATGACTTGTAATTAAACAACGGACACAGTGTCCGTTATATCGTGCACTTGCATAAATCGTTTACTTTCGATATGAAAGTAATATGTATTGTTAGCGAACTCGTGTAAAAGAGGGTAGATGTAGATGAAAAAGACGATAAAAGCAGTGGGATTATGTCAATCGAGGGTAGCTACTTGTAGGCAACGGCCTTATTGGAGGGAAACTCGTGTGAAGTATTGTTAGTAGGTGATACATATCAATTATTGCAATTACATAGTATCTCTTTCAAAATAGTTTAGAATCATATAGACAATATGTGTTATATAGTGTTTTTTTAAAAACGTTAACCGCTTCCGATTTCTCACAGTATTTATAATCATCAATGAACTTTGTAGCTACAAAGTTGACAAAAGAGATTTATATAACAAGAGTGAGCAGTAAGAGAGTCAAGATGAGACCCCGAATGATCCTTTCTCTACGATTACCCCGCTAGGCATGAAGCGTACATAGAAAAAAGAACATACATTTTTACATTGTTAAACTACCTCGATTAAAGTAAACATATTTTTACTTGGAAAAGCCATATTTCGCATCGCCTTATTTACTACTACCTATCTGTTAGTACTAACTTTAAATCAAAACAGTACACTTTAGTTCAAAACAGATCATATTTTGTAAGTATAGTCTTATGGGGAGAGTGATCAATCAAACCTCCTCTTGACTT
The DNA here is from genome assembly GCA_013421005.1 of Heliconius erato x Heliconius himera. Taxonomy (NCBI): domain Eukaryota; kingdom Metazoa; phylum Arthropoda; class Insecta; order Lepidoptera; family Nymphalidae; genus Heliconius; species Heliconius erato x Heliconius himera. The sequence continues at coordinate 24,623 of JAATLQ010036739.1, read as the reverse complement.
TAAAAGAACTCCTTAACAATTCCCATCACGTCAATATAAACAATGAACGATTTTAGACAAAAACATGCATTTCTACCTATAGGGTAAAGAAGTGCGTTACACCTTCCTTATTACAGCTAATGCTAATAGCGAAATATTTTTTTCACAGTTCTTATTTTTTAATTATGTCTTTTTTATCCTATTTTTATATAATAAAAGTAGCAGAATACTATTATTATACAAAAATAAAGGCAAAGGAAAACAATATTTTAATAACAAAAGGCGAAGTAAATAAATACATACGCATAATTTTGTCTTTTTACTGAACTAGGAAATGGTTAGCTTTAGAGTGATGACAACATAATACAGACAATTTATCGTCTTTAACTTGAAGCCAATCGTGGTGCAGGGGCACAAAGTGTGACTGGTTGTGGGTTCGATCCCCACTCGGCGAAATGTAATATTTATTTAAATTTATAATTCCATTTCTTCCCTCTGGTGTCGAGGCAAAGCGCGGCGCTAAATCCCGTCACGTAATACGCAGTGCCTCCAAAAATAGACGATAAGTGGGTAACTGAGTGTCTTAACGCTAAGTTCCTCACTGCCACTGCCTGCTGGCAATCAAGTAAAACAAAAAAAATATAAAAAAATAAAATTAAACTCTTCTACGTGTAATTCGCATGACAATTTTCAAAGACATCAAACTTAGAGTAAATTAAGTTGGAAAGTAGATACTAAAACATATGAAACAAAACAAAACATTAAAGCTATAGGCCGCAAAAATATCGTTGATCCAACGGGCGTCTCTATAATTTTTGTTAAATGTGGTATGTCACTATTTCATACGTCCATTAGCTCAAAGGGCAGAGATAACAAGCAGTCTACACAGCGATTGTTATTCTTATTGTATTTTATTGTTTCGTTAGGATGACATTTGCTATTAGATATTTACTCTATGTTATTTTTTTTATATGCAAAACACTTTTTTTTTAGTTTTTGTATAGGAAAAACATCATAGTGGCAATGTTACTATTTAAGTGTACAAATGAAGGTCGTGGATTCGATTATATAAGTATTTTGAATTATATATATATATATATATATATATATATATATATATATATATATATATATATATATATATATATATATATCGATTACCCGGACTCGACGATTACCGGACTAATTGTTGTTGGTAGGCATTCGGATAATCGAAAATCCGAAAATCGAATCAAAATATGGAAAATCGGATAATCGGGTATTTAGAATATGTAAGTATGCACGTATGTGCTACGCATGTAGTGATATAAATTTAATTAAAACAACTAATACATAAAGTGAAAATCAATGTTTACTAAGATATCTTAAGATGTACGACGATGGGACGCAGCGCGGGCGGGGTGATGCCAGATTCGACACGTTCATGCTTGCATTGATACGACTTGTACGTACATTTAATACAGTTAGTCTGTAGTCCGGATAATCGCGAATCCGTATATTTTCTACTGTATACATTTTCCGCCGAATTCCAGTGGCATTGTGTTGTGCCGCCAAAATCGCCGCGCTATGTCTCGACACCAGTGCAAGAAAATGAAAATATAAATTTAATTTCCTCGAGTGGTGATCGAACCCACAGCCAGTAGCGTTACAGCCATATAAACAATATATAACATACCTATTTACATATATTATCAAATGTCCGTCGGTTAAATCTCCATCAAAATATTCCCATCTGTCATTACCAGCAATATAAACGGAATAAAGGCGTCAAATAACCTAGGTGAAGCCCCAATTACCTGAGCAGGGGAGGCTTTTTTATCTGTTTCAGCTAGTTAATATCCCGTGACCCTCCGTCGGCATGAAATGGACACTTGCGTTGAAATTTGAAAAAGCAAAGTTTTTTAAAGTTGATACTTAGATTTTTTTTAAATAAACATTTCTTCAACGTTCTATGTTTTATAAATAATAATAAATTTTACATAGTACTATTTTGGGATAGTCAACTGTAACTGTAAATAGTATAAAGTTACAAAAGTATAGACTTCTATTTAAACGTTTATATTTATACGTTTATTAAGCTCTCAAGTGCGAATCGGACTCTCTCAGATCTATAAAAACAGCAACAAATCACTTTTGTTATATGGTAGCACCAAGAAATATTTATTTTATTATATGTTGGAGGACCTATAAGTAATTCTTCAATCAATAAAATCTTTACCAGGAAGCCCCCATAATTTAAAGAGGTCCCGACTGTTAATCCTAATAAACTATTGGACTTGTTTATTTTCTTTTTAGTTTTATGCAGTTGGAGTTTTTGTATTTACAAATATTTTTTTATAATAAGCTTTTAAACAGAACGCACGCTGCTCACCGGTGAATCGCGACGAAATTTCCGAGAACCAAGCTACCTATCCCCACTATCCGCGCCGTGCTACCGCGTCCTTCTCACGATCAATCCATTTGAAATGGCGAAAATCAATCCATTTGAAACGGCGAAAATCAATTTGCACACCTGTCTAGCCCACCTGTATCATATAAGTATAACCAACATTTAATAGACAATTTATATAAAAGAGAAACAACACAACAAAAAAATCCACTTCGAAAGTAAAAATCAAATATCGAAACAAAAACTACCCTCACTAGTAATAGTTGCACAATTCTAAAGGATCAATAGATTGTCATTTCGCTGGCAAACATTTCACAGCGGGACACTGTACTGCGCACTTTGTTCGTGAATATGAACGTGCCAATAACAGTAAAAGTCCCAATACTTTTAGGCATCAGGTGTAACTTTTTAAATCGTGTAAGTAAATGAATATAAATTTTGAACCTTATACTATTAAAAAGAAATTCCCTTTTATAGCGTAATACAATTTACTGGAAAAACTTTTTGCTGGGTATATATTTTTACTAAGCCAACTGTATGTATATTGTTTACAAATATTTACATTAACGTTATAAAGATACCTGCCCATTAATATTATAACTTACTTTATAAGTTTGGTTTGAATTTAAAAAAATCTTTATTTATTCTTTCTTTATTCATATGAATTCGATATTCCATTTATAGTAGGCTATACAGGTTTAGCTATATTACATCGCATTAGTTGTTCGAGGTATCCCACTGTGCCTGCGGTCAGTGACCTCCCTTGCTTAGAATCATGTGTCATACACAACTCTTAGTTATTATCGTTTGACCGTGCAGGTGAAGCCGCTGATAAATGCTGGTTTTTTATAACCTATTAGGACTATTACATAAAGAATTGAATTTACCCACTCAGCCCGCAATCCCACTAGAATTCGGCAGAAAACGAACGGTATGGAGTGTCTTAACACTATGCCTACTAGCAGCTAGCATAATTATCTCTAATTCTCACACACATACAACTTAACAGTCAACAGCTGGCATTACAAACATGTATTTGGTTCAAAAGAACTTTTCAAGAAAAGCGCATTTAACTTGTGAAGTAATTATCGTAATGGCAATAATTAAAAACAGGTGTTGTTTTTGTAATATTTTATTTAGTTTCACGCTGTATACTGCATATAACACGGTAGACAGAGGAAACCTAACCTAGTGTTAGGACACTCCGTTCCCCACTTTCCGCCGAATTTTCGAGGCATTGCGTGTTAAGTGGTAGAAGTCAATTCTACGCTTTACCTCGTTACCAGAACGAATAAATGAAAATATTAACAAATAATAATTCATTTCCTCGAGTGGAAATCGAAGCCGTACCTACAATCGTTGTTTTTACACTCACATGCTTGTGCCACTGCGCCACGAAGGTCTCAAATGTTAATTATTTAATTTAATGCATAATGGTTTGGAGCGAGTGTTTACATTAAATGTCATGAGTACTGAAAATGTGATGTAAGCTTTCAGGTTGTCTCTCAACGTGGATTACATATAAGCTTTACAGATAACAGAACAGGTTTTATAAGCATGAAACATGTTTGAGGATTCCTTTTTTGCCTATCTTAGCATTATTTCTTAATAAACTGCTATACAGCTTATTAAGAAATAAGGAAAAAGATAATAATAAGAAAGGTTGTAAATGGCTGAGTACCAATTTATTATAGATAGCTAGTTAATATTCCGTAACCGTCCCTCCGTCGGCATGAAATGGACACTTGCGTTGGAATTTGAAAAAGCAAAGTTTTTTAAAGTTGATACTTAGATTTTTTTTTTAATAAACATTTCTTCAACGTTTTATGTTTTATAAATATTTTTATTTTACATAGTACTATTTTGGAATAGTCAAAATAAGTGTAAATAGTATAAAGTTACAAAGGTATAGACTTCTATTTAAACGTTTATATTTATACGTTTATTAAGCTCTCAAGTGCGGACTCTCTCAGATCTATAAAAACAGCAAGAAATCACTTTTGTTATATGGGAGCACCAAGAAATATTTATTTTATTCTGTATTTTATTATATATTGGAGGACCTATAAGTAATTCTTCAATCAATAAAACCTTTACCAGGAAGCCCCCATAATTTAAAGAGGTCCCGACTGTTAATCCTAATAAACTATTGGACTTGTTTATTTTCTTTTTAGTTTTATGCAGTCGGGGTTTTTGTTATTTACAAATATTTTTTTGTAATAATCTTTTAAACTTCTGTTTGCTGCTCACCGGTGAAACGCGACGAAATTTTCGAGAGCCAAGCTACCTATCCCCACTATCCGCGCCCCGCTACCGCGTCCTTCTCACGATCAATCCATTTGAAATGGCGAAAATCAATCCATTTGAAACGGCGAAAATCTATTTGGAAAGGCGTCCAAATTTCAAAATTGATCAATCAATTTTGAAATTTGCACGCCTTTCTAGCCCACCTGTATCATATAAGTATAACCAACATTTAATAGACAATCTATATAAAAAAGAAACAACACAACAAAAAAATCCACTTCCAAAGTAAAAATCAAATATCGAAACAAAAACTACCCTCACTAGTAATAGTTGCACAATTCTAAACGATCAATAGATTGTCATTTCGCTGGCAAACATTTCATAGCGGGACATTGTACTGCGCACTTTGTTCGTGAATATGAACGTGCCGCACCAACAGTCCCAATACTTTTAGGCATCAGGTGTAACTTTTTAAATCGTGTAAGTAAATGAATATAAATTTTGAACCTTATACTATTAAAAAGAAATTCCCTTTTATAGCGTAATACAATTTACTGGAAAAGCTTTTTGCTGGGTAAATATTTTTACTAACCAAACTGTATGTATATTGTATACAAATATTTACATTAACATTATAAAGATACCTGCCCATTAATATTATAATTTACTTTATAAGTTTGGTTTGAATTTAAAAAATCTTTATTTATTCTTTCTTTATTCATATGAATTCGATAATCCATTTATAGTAGGCTATATAGGTTTAGCTATATCATTACATCGCATTAGTTGTGCGAGGTATCCCACTGTGCCTGCGGTCAGTTACCTCCCTTGCTTAGAATCATGTGTCATACACAACTCTTAGTTATTATCGTTTGACCGTGCAGGTGAAGCCGCAGATAAATAAGAAAAATAAATCTAGTGTTAACGACACTCCGTTCCCCACTTTCTGCCGAATTCTGAAGGCATTGCGTGTTGAATAGCAGAACTCAACGCCGTGCTTAACCTCGACACCAGAGCGAAGAAATGGAAATATAAATTTAAGTAAATATTTCATCTCCTCGAGTGGGGATCGAACCCACAACCAGTCGGTTTTACAGTCACACCTCGTGCCATTGCGCCACGACTGGCCTCAATAAATGCTAGTTTTTTTTATAACGTATTAGGACTATTACATAAAAAATTGAATTCACCCACTCAGCCCGCAATCCCACTACAATTCGGCAGAAAGCGAACAGTATGGAGTGTCTTAACACTATGCCTACTCTGCAGCGAGCATAATTATCTCTAATTCTCACACACATACAACGTAACAATCAACAGATGGCATTACAAACATGTATTTGGTTCAAAAGAACTTTTCAAGAAAAGCGCATTTAACTTGTGAAGTAATTATCGTAATGGCAATAATTAAAAACAGGTGTTATTGTTTTTGTAATATTTTATTTAGTTTCACGCTGTATACTGCATATAACAGGGTAGACAGAGGAAACCTAACCTAGTGTTAGGACACTCCGTTGCCCACTTTCCGCCGAATTTTCGAGGCATTGCGTTAAGTGGTAGAAGTCAATTCCACGCTTTACCTCGTTACCAGAACGAAGAAATGAAAATATTTACAAATAATAATTCATTTCCTCGAGTGGAAATCGAAGCCGTACTTATAATCGTTGTTTTTACACTCACATGCTTGTGCCACTGCGCCACGAAGGTCTCAAATGTTAATAATTTAATTTAATGCATAATGGTTTGGAGCGAGTGTTTACATTAAACGTCGTGAGTACTGAAAATGTGATGTAAGCTTTCAGGTTGTCTCTCAACGTGGATTATATATAAGCTTTAGCGAAAACAGGTGAAATTACAGCACAGAACAGGTTTTATAAGCATGAAACATATTTGAGGATTCCTTTTTTGCCTATCTTAGCATTATATCGTAGTATATTAAGAAATAAGGAAAAAGATAATAATAAGAAAGGTTGTAGATGGCTGAGTACCAATTTATTATAGATACTTAGTCGTATCTATAAAAAATCCACCACTCAACGCAAATTGAAATGTACCTACTAGGTTCCTTCTGTCTACCATACTATATACCGGATATGACATGAATTTAAAAAAATAATATAAAGATTGTGCGTCTGATTCCCACTGGACGGAATGAAATATTTTATATTTTAGTTTCCTGCTCTGGTAAGGAAAGCAAAGTGCGGCGTTGAGTTCTGCCACTCAATATGCAAAGTCTCCAATATTCGGCGGAAAGTGGGTGACAGAATGTCTTAACACTAATACTTATTTAGAAAACATAAAAATTTGAACGTAGCGGGACTCGAACCGGCGCCTCCTGAAAATCGACCAAGCGCTCTGACCACTAAGCCATACTATCTTATCAAGCTACGTCGAAATTTTTATGCGCTTGTTACAACTTATTAATTTTGTTAACATCTCTGTAGAGGGATTTTTACAACTTTTCGAGTCCCGCTACGTCCAAATTTTTATACGTTTTCTAAATAAGTATTTTTCTTTCCTAAGTGTGGAATAACTTTAAAAATGTCTTAACACTAGATTTATGGGTTCCCTCTGAGTACTCCACTTTAGCGAAAAAAATACAAAGAACTTAAAAACAAAGACTACAAAGTAACAGAACAGTAAAACGATGTACAAGTCACGTCACGTCATGACGCGCCGAGATCCTAATCAGGCGGCTGACGAGGCACGTGCTACGGAAAGCTCACTACTATACATTGTACTCACATATAAGATTACATAACCCTACCGTGCCATTAGATAGCTTGTCTATTTAATCTTATATGGTAAGTCTTTAATTTTCTTTTTATATTTTATCTATCTGTATTTTTTTTTGGAGTAGGAAATAGAAGATGTTTCTGTTACTTTGTAATGTTGCTATTTTAAAATAATAAAATCCACAGTGCGTAAATTATTTATTTTGCTTACTTTTTGCTTTGAGGCTATCGTGGCTTAGGGGCACCACCGTGCGGCTGTAAACGCGACGGCTGTGGGTGCGATTCCATCCCACTCGGGGAAAAAAAATGGTATTTTTATCTTCTTCTAGTAGCTACTAGAAGAAGAAGGACAGCGTAGAGTTAATAATAATAATAAAAAAAAGTAGAGTTCCGTTCCATTAAACACGCAGTGCCTCAAGAATTCGGCGGAAAGTGGGGAACGGAAGTGTATGTCTTCTATTAGAAGCGAATATTATCTTAACACCAGGTTAACAGGTTCCTATGGCAGAGGGTTGTATCCTGCACATAGTGGTATAGCCGCTAAAAGAAAATAATTTTTCAAAATTATCAGACCATGAAAACGATAATATACTAAATATAATCGTACACCGAGTGTGTCACGATATCTTCAATTACAACAAGTGACGGGCGGCCACTAGTTTTAAAGAAAGTACGCAATTTCTTCAAGAAAGAACGCAATTTCATTGTTACTAGGGGACTAAAGGTACCTCACGATGAACCTTAGTATCTTAAATTCGGTTTTATCTTTAGATTTACGGGCGCAAACACCCTGATTCTCGAACGGAGCTTTACAAGTGCGGTATGACCTACATACATAGTTGCACGAACTATTAAACGATTTCGCTTGTGAAGTGCTGCGGGTGTCATTTAGGTTCTTTACACACTATTACTTCCGTGATAAGGAAGTTCTGAAGTTATACTCATAAATGTAATACAAAAGTTTTTGTCTTCGACTCTAAAGTCAGTGTAAAGTCGACTCTGAAGTCGAAGATTTTTACTGACTGCAAAGAACTAGATGCAATTAATACGACAAAATGTTTTTTTTTGCTTTTTGCGCAGTAGTTCATGTTTTAAAGATACCATATACATTTATATGTCAATTGAACAACAAGTTTATATGAAACAGAAAATGAAATTGAAAAAAAATATATTTATAATCGAGGTAGAGACTTAAGGGTGCTATTGCAAACGCGATTGTTACAGGATACAATAAACTAAAATATAAAATATTTTATTTCCCACTTGGGGGAATAAAATATTTTATATTTTAGTTTATTCGCTCTGTTTACCAAGTTTCCTGTGCCTACCCTGCTAATTGCAGAATACAGCGTGAGTGCAACTAAAAATACTATTTGGCGTCTATCTCTAAAAAAATATCTGTTTTCGTTACTAACATATAATTTTTTTTTACCCTTATCATTATATTAAAAAATATTTAATGCACATAAAGGTCACCCAAATTTAAAAAAAAACAGCTAAGAATTGCAAAACTTCTCAAGTGAATGCTACAATGGTAGCTTTACAAGAAAATGGTTTCAAATTAATTTAGTAAAACCGCTCTCCTTATCTCCGTCTGCGGAGTTTAACTACTTGAAACAGCAATATTCCCAGTAAAGACGGTTCAATTTCGAATTAAGACTAAGTTTTGTTAGAAAGCTTCTAAATTTTATTGAGCGGTAGACAAGAGGCCTCAAACGTAACGGATCTGCAATAATCCAATTTTATTTGACATTCCAAGTAGCGAAGTCTGTTGCAATAAAATGTTATTATGGGTAACCGCACTTGCCGACGTAATATTGTTGTGTTACGATTCGGTCACTATATAATATTATATTTTAATGGTTTAAGCATTATAAAAAGTATAAGAAAATTTATATTCTTGATGCATATTGCGTGTTGATTGGCAGAACTCCACGCCACGCTTTTGCTTTGGTGCCAGAGAGAGGAAACGAAAATAGTAATTTAGTAATTTCCTCGAGAGAGAATCGAACCCACAACCTGTCGCCACGACTGATCTTTAGTTATAGATTTTATATAAAGAATCTTACTTATACGTTTTGTCATAGATGACAAAACGTATTACAAATACTAACCTCATCGGATGCGAAGTTTTACGTTTCGTATGACATTTTTATTTTCAGTAGTTTAACATAAAAATCTTGTTCTGATCTTATAGAGTGTCGATTTATGAACAATAAAATAATGTTGTAAAAAAAGTAAGTTATTTATAGGATTGAGTAAGTCATTGCATTCACTTAGGAACAAGAGCTAAGTGATGAAAACATAGTGTCCAGACTCTCCCCAATTTCCAATCAAAATTGAAACTAGAATCTTTATAAAATGGAAGAAAAGTAATATTACCAATTATAATATAATATAATAATCCATATCAAAGGCAATTGTCGCAGATGAGCATCTATAGTGGGCGGTTCCCCTTCTTGATTTATTATAGTCTTGTAAACATTACCTTGCCAACGAAACGTGAGACTACCGTTAAATGAACCATGTATCACATCAAAGTACTTATAGATATAGTTCAGACCATTTGGTCGGCGAGTCATGGCCTTACTACGCTGATGCTTATCAGTTTGCGAAGTCATTCCAAGTACAACTGCCAGGAAGTGAAATAAATCTACTTGATTTTGATACGATACGACGATATGCTGTCGATATTCTGTTTTATTTTTTTCGATGTACAGAAATCTAATTGTTTCTTAGTCATTCACTTTTGGGCTTCATGCTGTATCTAACATATGGCAGGGTAGGTAGACGGAACTCAATGTTAAGACACTCCGTTTTCTATATTTCGTCCACTTAACCGAGTGGTGGTTCTCAATGCCGCGCTTTATTTCTGACCAGAGCGAGAAAACACAAATAATTTATAGCTCCAAGTGGGAATTGAACACACGACCGTTTACAGACACTGCAACATGACGACTTTAAAATTCATATAGATTGCTATTTTGCTCCACGTTTTTTTATTACCAGACTATTAATTCTTAATTATTAAAATAAATTTATATTATATCATAATTATATTCAAATCCAATTCATTCACCAACCACACTATCTTAAACAATTTATTTCTCGAAGTAAATCTCCTCAGAGATGCAATATGCAGCTAATATTTCACCTCTTTTAATATAGCTCTTACAACCTGATACATTTTCTTTCGTAATATTTTCATTAAATTTGCCACACTACATGACGTGAGCTTAAGAACTTGAAACGTTGGTTTTCAATATACGTGAGGGATCTTGTTTTTAATAGATTATAACTTTACATCAAATATACATAGACTAGTTCTGAGACGAGGCGGTAAAGGGTTTAATATTAAAGAATGGCACATATGAAACAAACTTTGATGATAAAATGGTGTTTTGATGTTAATAATTAGACACGTTAACTATGTTATTATTAAACAGAAGATTTTCAGCCATTACTTTTAAGTATTTATGCATGGTATAATATATAAGCGTTATGATTGTCCGAAAAGTTATATTTATTATATAGATATAGAAAATTTTACATACATACATGGATGGCCTGCACAAAAAACTAAACGTTGGGATCTGCCACCAAATAACAGACATTCGATATGTTATTTAAATATAAAAAATAATATTAAATATTAATATTAAATTTCTCTCTGTTTACTCCGCTAGGGTTAAAGCGTGAAGCTAAGTTAAGTTATATTAAATACCTGTAGTAGTGCATTATTACATACCAAAAAAAGTGTTGAGTGGCGGAACTCAACGCAAGGCTTTTGCCTTATCAATAAATAAACACTCATAATACATATTTACACCCGAAACAAACATAATATCTTAATTTATTAATAAATACAGACTATAATGTGGTAACAAGTAGATAGGGGCCTCAGTTCGAGTTATTGTGGCAGGGTACAATTTGGCCGCGATACCATCTTTCGACATCCTCCGCAGTATCGACATTTTCGTATCGCTATTTGGCCCGAGTTCAGTGATAACTAAACAACCATTTTTACATTGATGTATGCATAGAGTGAGTCGTAAACTAGATATTCTGGTGGAATACTGAAGTGTGCTTGTGTATACTCAAAAACTTTAATAAAATCTTTGGTATTCGTGATTTGAACACATTTTAAATGAAACTCTATAATCGGATTAATCACTTACGTATGTTTAGAACTATATTTTTTTGAAAACAAAGTTTTCAAAAATATATAAGCACGAATACAAAGGATTCGTCCGGTTAGAGAATTTCATTTAAAACGTTTTTTATTTACTGTGACTTAACATAAAAATTTGCTGTTTTAGAGGTTAATTTAGTTGGTGCTGTTTACTTCATTACCGTTAAAAAAATATTAAATATTAAATATTATAAAAGTTAATCATATAATAGATAATAATTGAAAATATTATAATAAATTTGTAAAAACTTACATAGAATCAAGAAAAAAATTTTAAGTAAATATCACTCCTTGTTTCCGCGAAGGTCGCTGGTTCGAATTCTACTCCGTTGTATATAACTATGTTATGATATAAGTTTTTCTGGTAATGGACACGAAAAGATATTTCTGATAGTTCTGCCTCTTCTGTAACATACGTACTGTATTTGGTTGACGAGTCATGGCCGCCCTGAAGCTATGCTAACGCAGATGCGCAGATTTGAGCTTTGAATTTTTCTTACTTTTGATTATTTTCTTTCCCATGCAAAGTCACAAAAGTATCGTGTAGAAATGTAAATAAAAAAGAAATATAATTTGGAATAACGGAGGGAAAGTAAAATCTCTGTTATATAATATTCACGATATTCAAACGTAAATCACGTTTATTTGATGAAATATTACAACTTAATATTACAATCTTTAACTTACCTTTGTCAAGCTACAAGGGTCAATGTCAGTTGGGTCGGGGTTTTAGACCCGACACCTTCTATTACTTAATATATGTAATCTAAAAGCAATACAATAATAAAATTAAAAAATAAAAAATTAAATTAGCTTCACGCTGTATCCCGCACACAGCAGGGTAGGCAGAGGGAACCTAGTGTTAAGACACTCCCTTCCCCACTTTCTGCCGAATTCTGGAGGCATTGCGTGTTGAGTGGCAGAACTCAACGCCGCGCTTTGCTTCGACACCAGAGCGAAGAAATAAAAATATAAATTTATATAAATATTTCATCTCTTCGAGTGGGGTCAAATTTGAGGTCAAATCGACTGGTTGTGGGTTCGATACCCACAACCAGTCGATTTGACCTCAACTCACCTCGACTATGATAAATGCTCTATCCCAAAATTATATTATTGAATTTAAAAAAATATTAATTTATATTAATACTAAATAATATTTTTTTTTTCATGTTCCGTCTTCCACTTTCCAAGCAATACGTTTTGATTTATAACCCGATCCCGAAAATACAAATATTTACAGAAAATACATTTTTTCCAAGAGACCGAGGAGAGATCTCTGCGATATATCCGTATAAATATTAAGCAAAATTAGCGTCCTTGTATATTAGAGGTATCAGTGCTGGCAGGTTGGCCCACATTCCCAGGTGTCACCGCTAACTTCTCTCTAAACTCGACTGTGGCGTTGTGGTCACATCCGACGTTTGACACCTCCACCGACTTTCCAAACACCCAATAACTTGGTGAACTCCACGACACTTTAATTAACCCTAGTCTTATTTAAGATTTAATTTTCCTGTACTTTGCCCGAATTTCAATTTCGAGAATCGGAGTTGAGTTTTTTTGTTTATAATTTAATGTTATATTTGTTTTTGTGCTATTTCTGTTTTGGTACTTACTTAAATATGTATCAAAATTTTACTGAAAAGTTAAAGCTTTTAAATTAAAGATATTTCTGACTTTTATTCTTTTATTTATTGGACATATACAGGGTGGAAGTGTCAGCACCACATTAAATGAAACCACAGTTTTAACTACTCTATAAAAGCCTAATAATTTTCAAAAAAGAAATCCCAAAAATGAAAAAAAAATTTTTTCAAACAAAATAAATAATAAAATTGTCATTTTAAAACAAAACGCCATTTGTAAGGACGACGCACGCACACATAAACCTATCAAAGGAACATCGCCGCACACGCCTCATTTCGAAATCGAGTCGTATGCATTGGCTATAAAGTTCAAAGTTGTTTAACCTTTAGTAGTATTTTTGTAGTAGTAAGTGTTTATGTTATTGGGATCTATACGTAATCGCGTCACACGAAATACAGATATGGATATAATCGTGAAATGAAAAAAAATCCTACGTCCAAACTGTTGGACATCTTAATTAATTTCTTTAGGTATAGGTTTGAAATATTTTACCCTATATGCTGTTTCCGTAAATGGAGCGCTGCCTCTTCCACCCTGTATAAATACTAACCAAAAAAAAATTTTTTTTTTTTAACTTCGCACTATATCCCGACGTATACCGGGGAAACCTCAGAATGGCACCTAGTGTTATGACACTCCGTTCCCATTAGAACACTTCCGCTCTTTCCACCGAATTCTAGAGAAGAAGACGTAATACGAGATGGATTACATACACTTCTCGCAAATAGTTGAAAAAATATGCTTCAAAGTGTTCTCGTTATCTTCATCTTGATATCCTCGTTATCCTTTTCCGGGAAGATAAGAATATCAGATTCATTCGAGCTATAAAAGTATTATATTGTCATCGAATCCGAACACGTGTGCAAATCTGACGATAAAAGTGGTCAATATTTCAAGATATTTTAACATAGACAAACACAGGAGAAGTTAATAAAAGCATATTAATTAATGGGTAACGGAGGCCAGTCGTGGCGAAGGGGACAATCACACTCTTGTAGTGTGATTGTAAGCGCGACAGGTTGTAGGTTCGATTCCCACTTGAGGTAAAACGCCTCCAGAATTCAGCGAAAATTGGAGAGCGGCGTGTCTTAATACTAGGCTCCCTTTGCCGTTCGTGCTCTCAGGGGCTACGTGCGGGGTACGTAAAGCTGTAAAAAAATATAATCGGTATGTACAATTATTGTACATTATACAAATATTATTTTTTCATATTATTATAGTTTTATAATAAGGATCAACATACGTCACAATAATTTCAAATAATATAATTACACTATGAGTAAAGCAGTAGGAAGCCCGCGGAGGTTGTACGAACTAATCTAATTAGTGAAACTCATCGAAAACAGCGCTGTGAAAGCAGTTCCTGATGGTATCGCTGTTCCTATTGTATCAAATATCAAACTAGAAAATTAACATTCTGCACAAATTAATTTACTAATTACGCCATTTCGGTAGAAAATTTTCGAATGCTAACATTTGTTGTTAAGTGAAGTAAGTAGTGTAACTTTTTTTTACAACTCTACACACTTTTTTCTGGACAACAGTATCCTGCTATACATAGCAGAGGGAACCTGGTGTAAAAGTTTAGTGACATATTCTCCCACCTTTCTACTTCTTGTAGCCTATTCTACGTTCCCAGTAAGAACTGCTATATTTATAATGAAAACAAAAATATCTGGCGTCGCCATTGCAATCTAACACTTTTTTTCAGTTTCACACTTTTTCCATACCAGGGTCCGTTTTTCGTTCTTCCCCTGGATTAAATTCCAGTGAAACATAACCGATATGACATTACTCACTGAAATGAAATATTAGTTCGTCTGTAAATTCGTAAATCCATATGAACAAACTTTCCTCTTATGTTAATTAAAAATCTGTGCTTAATAAAGTGTTGCAGTGAGCTTCTACACATGCTAAAATATTCGACTGGAGAAATAAAACATGAGGCGCGCTCGTCACAAAGTGCGCGGAATATTAAATCTAAGCAGTAGATAAGTAAAGGTACCTATGTTTTATTTACAAAAGTGAATAACGCCGGGATGTATACAAAAATATTATATACTATATACTACGTTTACGTCACCGAGAAGTCGATTCTATGTTGCGGTGTACGAAAGCGACCGTAACAGAATGTTCAATGTATGTTACATCTATATATATTCTTGATTTCGGTTATAAATTACAGTGATATAATAACAAATTTGTTTATTTTTATTTATTTATTTTTTTAACTTCACGATGTATCACGCTCGTAGCAGAGTATGCAGAAGAATTTTAAGTCAAAATAAATTAATATAATTTCAACTGTTAGCTGATATTTTAAATGTTTAATTTTAGAAGTTTACATCTTAGTAAATCAAAAAGCAATAATTATGAAATGGAGAGAGGTTAACGAACCGACTTATTCCAAAGACAAATAGATAGAAGACATTTTAAAAATAAAGCCGTATTTGGTTAATTTTCACCGAATTTTTTATACGTTTATACCCAACAGTCCTAACAAAACACTCAAATAAACCGATTTCAGAAATCGTTGTGCTCCACATCACACACTGCCTCAGGCAGGAGTATATACGCAGAGATGGGAGAGATATTTACTGTGAATATGAATATATAATGTATAATGTTGAAATATTAAGTACTGGTGGATACTTTTAGTCTATTGCTATTTGTTTTATATTAAATTACTAGCGGCTCGCCCACGGCTTCGCCCGCTTAAAATACATGATTATTAATTAAGCAGAATCGATTGACAACTATAATGACTTCTAATATGATTTTTTTACGACATTATCGTCAAAGAATTTTTGATTGTTTTAAATAAAAAAAGCTAATTATTTATTACACGTATATTTTTGTAACTTTATGTTCTTCTTACCTATATAATATACTCTGTTAAATGTGCCGATGTCAGTGAATAATTTAATTTACACATTTCAGACAGCCTTAAATGTTAAATTATTAAAAAAATAAAAATTTAATTAGCTTCACGCTGTATCCCGCACACAGCAGGGTAGGCAGAGGGAACCTAGTGTTAAGACACTCCGTTCCCCACTTTCTGCCGAATTCTGCATTGCGTGTTGAGTGGCAGAACTCAACGCCGTGCTTAACCTCGACACCAGAGCGAAGAAATGGAAATATAAATTTAAGTAAATATTTCATCTCCTCGAGTGGGGATCGAACCCACAACCAGTCGGTTTCGCAGTCATACCTCGTGCCGCTGCGCCACGACCGGCCTCTTATTATTGATTTGAAGGATTCATAATATTTTTTGTAAAATAACTGTAATAATTGCATATTAACTCCTGTAGAGTTTTTAAATTAGTTACATATATTATATGAACGAACCAACCAAAAAATTTTTGTATTTACTTGATATTTCTTTCAAGATCGTTCTTTATCTCTGTGTTGAATTAGTTACGACTTCTTTCAAATGACGATAACTTTTTTTTTAATGAACTGATTTTGATGAACTAACTTTAGTAGTTAAGTTGAGTTAAAACAAAGCAATTGGTAAAATTTTCAAGTAAATCGGTTCAGTACTTTCAGAGAAAAATGTGGACAAAAATATGTCGACAGACAGACAGACAAGAAATTAAAAAAAAATATTTTTGCTTTCTATTATTCTTTTTAAGTGTCCCTCTCCATCCATTTCAGTCAAAATTACTAAATGTACAGACAAAATATTTTTACTGTCTTATTATATATAGAGATAAACCCAATTTATATTACAATTACTTACAAATTTATACTCATACGTGTACTTGAAAACGGGTGTACGAGTAAAGATTGAAGATTATGTTAAATAGGTACCTGGATGCAACGAAAGAGATATATTATTAAATCTGTGTTAAATTCTTATTTTGTCTCTATTAATAATAGAAATAGATAAAAATTGAAAACATACCTGATGTGAGAAGCGAAACCTGTGATCTATAGCACTAAAAAACAAGTTTAGCTGACAATCCATCAAAAATGCTCGTAGTGTGGTACAATGGAATGAAAAAGCGAATATATAGCAAAAAACATTAAGCCCACCATACATCTATCGATTTCAATAGAAAGATTGTGGAATACACATTCAATCAAGTGATTTACATTTATTACTAACGTGAACAGTCTGCTACAAAGGTCCCGTAGAATTTAGATGTGTAATTCGATTTTAAATTTTTGCATTGTTTGTCTAAATAAAAAATTATATTATGTGGTTACATTATTCTATTGAAGAGAAAAATATATTTTCAATTATATAAATATAGAATTCACGATAATTCGTTATAAAAAGTTTTGAACAAATGTATTCGTAATGTAAAGATAAATTTTGTATTAGATCTTATGGGAAATTTTTAGGGATTTTGAAAACTTCGTTAAATAGAGGAAATCGTTTTATTGAGGGTCGTTACATTAAGGATATATAAATATAACTGTATAAATATAACTCTTTCATTTATAAGTGGATTAAAATAAAAAAATACTACTACTAAGGTTTAACAATTGTCACTTTAGAAATCTTAAATCTGTTCTGCAAACATAGATAAAAGTATATATATAAAAACAGGAACATAATGTCGAGTCCTAATTAAATAAATAATTCGGACGAAGCCGCGAGCGGGGCGCTAGTTATTATTAAAATATATATTTTTTAAATATTTCTTCAATTCATTGAGTTTAAGGCTGTGCCTGACACCACTATGGCGACAACATTTAATGGTAGTTTTCCATTTTACTGCGTACATAAAAATATGAAAGTGCAAAGTATAATTGACACACACTCAGACAGAACTTAAACGCAATTAGTTTAGTACATTTCGAATCTCTTCTCCTTCACAACGTTACTTCCTCGTCTCGCGACAATCAACAACGTTTTAAGTGTTTAGCACTTTGCAGGTCGATATACGGCAACGTCTGTATGTACGTCCGCACTATGTGAGCTTGAGAGGCAATGAAGTACAAAGAAGTCGGTTAAGCGTGAGCTTTTTTATTGTTCTTGTATTGCTCAACCGACGAATATTTAAAAAGTCGGCTTATTATGTCGGTACTGTACGCTTTGTTGTGCGTGAGCGTGGTATACGTTTACGATTGGTCTAATTACTAGCTTAGTATCTGTCTTAGTTCTTGGATTTATATTTCAGACCAAAAAACAACAGTTTTCTGATTTTATTATTGTTATTATTACTTACTTACTTATCAATATCATAATTTTGAGGCCGACGTGAGTAATATTTTCATTTCTTCGCTCTGGTACCTAGGCAAAGAGCGACGTACAGTTTCACCACTGAACACGCAATGCCTCGTGCACTCAACACGAATTCGGCGAAAAGTCGAAAACGGAAGTGTCTTTATGGGAGCGGACTATCCTAAAACTATGTACCCATGTTTTTTCTGCCTACTTTGCTATTTTCTGGATATATAATAAAACTAAATATCTTAGTGATAATATAAACGTGGAATATAAAAGATATAATGCAAATATCGTCCCCGCTATAAGTTGAAATCCACTAACATACGCCTATAGTATTCGTCACTTATTACAATATTTTTATTAGACATCTTTCTCCTTATAATCATTAAACACACAATTCTTATTTAACTAACACAGAAACAAATTAATTAATTATCAAATTTCACAATATAACGTAGACTGTTTACTTACAACTAATTCAAAACAGTGGAAGTTTCTTAAGAATACTTAACAAGGCGCGCGGAGTTCGTAACACGGGAACTTAGCGCTTTTAATATTTCAGAATCGTCGAGTCGAAACCCTTCAATGGATGCTAAACGTCTCCAGGTGTGGTGACAATGGCAAAGTTTGAACCTCGACTCACTTTCGAAATGTTGACGTTACATAAACTTCCAACAACAATTACTTGCAAATAGTCGTTTTATACATACGTTTTTGTGCTCTCTATAACTTTATAGGTCTATGGTATTTATTTATTTTTTGTACTTTTATGTAATAGCGCTATTTTGCTATTTTATAAATTCCTCTCGGAGATTTTATAGGGTTTTTATTTAAAGTAAACTTTTTGTTAACTAATTTTGTGTAACAGAAATATTTCAGACATTAAGAAAAATATATATAGGGTGGAAGCGGCAGCGCTCCTTTTACTGAATCTGCATATAGGGCAAAATATTTCAAACTCAGAACAAAAGATATTAATCAAGGTACCTCAACAGTTTAGACGTAGGATTTTTTTTCATTTCACGATTTTTATCCAAACCTTTATTTTGTGTGACGCACACATACACATACTACTACAAAAATACTGCTAAGCGTTACCATACATAAATAAGTTATAACAAGCGTATAAAAAATTCGACGTAGCTTGGCGAGAACGCATGGCTTAGTGGTCAGAGCGCCTGGTCGTTTTCCAGGAGGCGCGAGTTCGGATCCCGCTGCGTTCAATTTTTTATACGTTGTCTAAATAAGTATCTTACAGAGGTTACCATACACACCACAACAGAATGGTAACACGGAAAGTGAATACAGCAGCATATGTATTAAACAAATAAATAAAAATATTGTTTATTATTTATTTTTTATTTTAATTTTTGTCTATAAAATTATTGTTTGTAATAATTAAAAATGTTATTCATAGCTATTATGTGAAAAAAGACAGTAAAAAATTACTGACTTGACTTGTAATTGTAACTTTTTAAGTAATGAGTAGTGTCAACAGAGTCCAAATGAATATTTTATTATCTTTTCTTTTTTTAATTGTAATAATTATACATAATTATTAAAACATTAATCTTAAATGAAAACTAGTATTCAGATTTTGGGGTAAAATATATATTTTTTAAAAGAACCCGAATTGGTTTTTGATTTAATCAAATAGTAATTGATATTATATTGCGGCCAGTCGTGGCGCAGCGGCACGAGGTATAACTGTAAAACCGACTGGTTGTGGGTTCGATCCCCACTCGAGGAGATGAAATATTTACTTAAATTTATATTTCCATTTCTTCGCTCTGGTGTCGAGGTTAAGCGCGGCGTTGAGTTCTGCCACTCAACACGCAACGCCTCCAGAATTGGACAGAAAGCGAGGAGCGGAGTGTCTTAACACTAGGTTCCCTCTGCCCACCCTGCTGTGTGCGGGATACAGCGTGAAGCTGTTATTATTTATTATATTTATTGAGGCTAATGATGATGATGATTGAAGCTGATTTGATTTGATTTGTAATTGATATATCTAAGCATTTACATGTTTTACCCTTAGCGGAAATAGTAAAGAGAATTTTATAATTTATATCAAGAAATTGACAGTTTTAGTAAATGGTACTTGTAGTTTCATGGTTTTAGGGGCACGGTATCGAATAGAAAGTATCGATACTATACTCATGAGTAGTATCGAAAAAATCACGGGATCTATTGAGTAAAGTAAGACATAATTTGTTACTCAGATACAATTTATATATTCATAAGCACTTCACTTTAAAATTTAAAATTTAAAAACGTTGCAAATAATAAGTGGACAGAAATAATATAATAAATATAATGATGTATAATATAATAAATATAGTGAATGGATAAAATGTGTGTAAAGTGTATTCCTAAGTGTGCGTAGATTTAACATCACTTCGCCGCTGTTAGCTACATACCTACGCTAGCTGCGACTCGATTTCTTGAAATTTGTTTGACAGTTAAGTGGGTGCGTATGTTGCGTGTTTATAATATTCTTGACAAATGGTGTTTTATTTTAAAACGATAATTTTATTATTTATTTTGTTTGAAAAAAAACTTTAAATTTTTTTTCTTAATTATATTAGGCTTTTATAAAGTAGTTAAAACTGTGGTTTCATTTAAAGTGGTGCTTACACTTCCATCCTGTATACTGTAGTAAATTATTTTAGTTACATCATTTATTTACAGTAGCTTTAAATGTAAGCCATAAGAGTTAGTCAATATTTTTACAACTGGTCATTGCATTACTTGTATACCGCCTCCTTCGTGTGTTCGCGAATTGGCGAAGAGTATAATCGTGCACAACTGGCACGCTCGGAACGCCATAAACAAAGAACAGAACTGAAGTTTATAATTTTCATCTCATAGTAACCAATATATTAAAGTTGACTGTTTAATCAACTTAATTCTACTCTAATTTTTTATCCTGTATATAAAAGTAGTTTGACGTCGTTGAATTCAATACTTTAAATTAAAACCGTTGATTTTTTTGTAATATTTTTTTTAATTATTTTAAAAAAGGATAATTGTTTTACAGCGATATAAATTTACATCGTTATAATAGCGTTATTGATATTCATGAGGCCAGAGTCGTGGCGGTATACATTATACATTTATACAAATTTAAATTTCATCTTCTTCGTTGGAAATATAAAATGTTGTAGCGTTTCTATTTTTAGATCACTTGAAAATAACATTATGTAAGTATTCCTGAAAATTCCACTGCTCGTTTGTGGAGCGCTTCGTTTTACTTCTACAACTTTATTCAATGAACTGTAATTTATAAATTGTAGTTTGTTATACTAGTATGAGGCTAGTCGTGGGGCAGGACACAAGTGTGTGTGACTGTAAATACGATAGATTTGTGGGTTCAATTCCCAATCGTCCCGATCCCGATCTAGGAAATGCAATATTCAATATTTTTATTTCTTTGTTCTCGTGTTTAGGCAAAGCGCGATGTTGAGCTTCGCCACTCAACACGTAATATCTGGAAAATTATACGGAAAGTTAAGTAACAGAGTGTCTTAACAATAGATTCCCTCTACCTACCCTGCTTTCGTGTAAAACAGAACAGCGCTAATAAAGATGACGACTAGATACAGAAGCAACTTATGATTTAAAGGCCTAAGTCCACGTCACAGCGGTAGATAGCGCCACTCCACTTATTTCGCAGCGCCAAGGGTATCATTTGGCAACGCCGCGATACTATCGCACATTTCCCTACAGATATACTCGTACGTAGTTTAATGGCGCTATTTGGCGCGCGTCCTACAATAACCCAACAACTACTTTTATGCTAATTTATTTGTAGAGTCTAGTCAGTTCAGCCTATCAGCGTTTTACGTGTGTTAAAAATAATATGTGGTAGATGCCAGTATCTACTTTTTGTATATTTTTTTTTTAGAATATGACATGACAATAATATGAGCTAATAATATTGACTATTATTGACTTACTCTTAGTCATTAAGAATCTGTAAATTATTTGCTCCAAAATGCTCCACAACACAATTTTTTTTTTAGTTTGCTCATCTACCCTACATATTGAGAGTGACATAAATTGAGGATTTTTTTAGCTTTACGCAGTATTCCCTATATACCAGTGAAGACAGAGAGAACTACTGATTACTAATATTTTTATTTGTCAAGCATTTTCACTCGGAAGTTAACGCAGTCCCTAGTCTTGTTATAAAAATGATTCATTCACCCGTGTAGAAATCGTACCCACAACCGTCGCATTTACAGTCGGACGTTGTACCACTGCGTCATAACGGCCTGAAGCTGAAAATAACTAATGTTATAAAATAGCCACTTGACTGGAAAAAAATGTTCGATTTATGTGATGCACCAAATGCACCCGACGGCTTTATGTATCCACTTCGATGATTTACTCTTACCCGTGTTCATATGAAACGTGCCAACGAATCTACTGATAAAGCAGATAAACTGCATATTCCATATTTATAAGTCATATACAAGCAATTTCATTTAATTGAACCAATTATTATTATTTATTAACATTTCAAATGTGTAAATTTATTTGTACATATAACGCTACTTCTGGTACACAACATATTTTTCAAATACTGCAGGAAACGCAATTAAAATTTGAATAATATATTGATTCTGCAAATTGTATATATTCAACTATTAAAAAAAACATAACTATGTTAGGTACGCCTTTATCACCGCCAAATGATAAAATCTGACAACGCCGTGTTATGAAATTTGTCCAAACTGTTACTGTGGATCGATACACTAAATGTTTGCCCACCTTCTTAAACTATGGTTAATTGACAAAATTCTCTACGAAATCTCCCACATTCGTGTACCTGCTTATTAACCTGACCTTCAGTCTGTTGCAAGTATCAGTTATCACAAAGTTTCCATTTTACAAATAAAATTTACATAAATTACAAGCGATGTCTGTTTTTTTTAAATATTTAAACAGAAATTAGTCACAATTTACTATATTTAAATTGTTGCTAATTTCATAATTAAAAACTGTCTAGAAACAACTTCTCAGGTGTTAGTTATAGCGAGTCTCTTAAGTTCTAAAATGTCACCGCTGTCTGACACTTTCGCCTTTCAAACAAATAATTAACAAACATTTCTCTTACTATTTCAAGATCGTCTCGTCTCATATAAATATATACCTCTTACTTAGACCGAAGAGACGATATTCGTGTTTAAATATAAATTAGATTTGTTTATATTGTGTAGGTATTTAAATTTTGTTTATTTTACTTGTTAGCAGCTTTGTTCATCTTAAAATTTGGCAAAGACATTACTTGGAAGTTTAATAAATTTGGATAAAATATTTATATTATTAAATTTATAATTAAAAGATATACCTATATTTCTAGGTGCTATCTGTTTAGGGTAGGCTTTCCAGAAAAGGGTGAAGTTGATAATTAAAATACAAGTTTACACGTACAAAGGATGTTTTTAGATATATTTATATAGATTTATTTCAAACAAACGAACGAATCAAAAAATCGATGTATTTACTTAATATTTCTTTGAAGAATAAGTCGTTCTTTATCTCTGTCTTGAATTAATTACGGCTTAAACTTAACTGTTATAATTTATGAAGGTAACCTTCAACGACAATTCAATTTTGTTTGTTTTATTGTTTGTACTATAAACAATAGTGTTTTAAATATTTCTATTTTTGTCAATAGTTATATAATCAAGACGTTTCGAATATCTTTCTTTAGTCCAGCCAATCTTACGCTGCACAGCGCCATCTATTGGGCTTAGAGTTAAACTGTAACTATTCGGACAGTAAAAAAAATCACTTATTGTATAATTATATTAATCGAAAACGACGTATTACTAAATATATACTATAAAATAGTTAAAATTACAAATTCATTACTAACAATTATGCATTTATTATAAGTATAAGTGTAGATATAGATTGCTATATAATTTTCGCAGGCAAGCTTTGAGTTCATTCAAATGACGAAAACTTTTTTAATGATCCTATTTTGATGAAAAAATCTTTAAAGGAGAATGAAACTTTTGGGCCGTCACGTAAAGAATTGAGATGTGATCTAAAAAATTACAAATTTTTTTTTATTTTTAGAATAGCAAATAATAAATTAATTGACAATCTGGAAGTGGAGAAAAATGAAAAAAATAAGATTTAGATCCTTAATCGATTAAAATCAATCATATATTAAGTCAGAGATGTGACAGCTGATTGACAATCACACCTTGTCTAATGATTTTTTGCATTTTT
>JAATLQ010036738.1:11277-42426 GCA_013421005.1 Heliconius erato x Heliconius himera | reverse complement strand
TTCGAAAAAACCGGGATCCCGGGATTTTTCTGAAGTCGATATCGAAAATCCCGGTTTTGCTTGAATGGTCCGATATTGCGACCCCTAGTATGAAGTCGAGAGCGGGTCGCTCGAGGTTGAAATATTTAAATTTTCCCGCTCTGATAAGGCAAAGTCAAGCCGCGTTAAGTTTCGCGAAATGAAACATAGACGGCGTTGAAGGAAGTTAGATCGCGCTATCGTTACGTTCATATCGTATGTATATATTTCGGCGATTTCGGTACGTTGGTTAACTCTGCCTACCCTTAATGTGGGGATTAAAAAATAAAATTTTTGATATACAGTCTATCAATTTTGATACTCTGTAATAAAATATATAAATAGAAGTTTGTAAGTTGTAACGGATCGATGTCTGTACATGGAAGATATATTGAAAGAAATGTTGTTGGTGGCATTTAATAACATCTGTTTGTGCGTTTGTTCTCGCTAATTTCAGAAACGGCTAAACCGATTTCCTAGTAATTTTCACTATTATATTCCGACAAGCTTTTCTAAACATTTACTGTTTGTTTTACTCAAATCGGTTTATAAAAAAAAGTTTCACATTTTAAAAATGTTCTTCCACAAAATTGCTATAAATAATTGTTTTATTGAATTTTTTTATCTATCTAGGTATAAATATTGTTTTTAAAATTATATTATTAATAAAATACGAAAGTGCATTACTTTTGTTAGAATACTATATTAACAATTATATATGAAGTCAGTCGTGGCGCAGGGGCACAAAGTGTGACTGTAAGCGCGACTCATTGTGGGTTTGATTCCTACTTGAGGAAATTCATTATTTACTATTTCCATTTTCTTCGCTCTGGTGTCAAGGCAAAGTGTCGCGTTGAGCTCTACCACTGAACATGCATTTCCTTCAGAATTCCTCGAAAAATGGGAAACGGAGTTACTTAAGACTAGGTTCCCACTGTCTACCTTGCTGTGTGCGGTATACAGAGTGACGCTAAAAAACGTAGTACAATTGGGCGAAGTCGCGCGGATAGCTAGTTATTTAATAAAATCATATAGAAGGTGAATGTTTTAGTCGATCGTACGTAATGTATTAAGCGTGATTTATGTACTACGTTTATTGCCGACCACGCTGTATTGCTCATACTAATTTGTATGTGGAATTGGCAATGTTAATTATATTTTGTTATTTAGACAAGCTACTACTGCTGAAATAAGTAATTGAATTCGATTCACAGAAGATTAACTGTTATTTGAAAATATATTTGCTGTTTAAAATTGATTTTGAAAAAATCCCTCATGTAAAAGTGAATATAAAACAAATAATCTATCAACACTTTCGTGTTATGTTTAACTGATAAAGGTCGTAGGTTCAAATTTTGAAAGATAATTAGATTTTTATAGTTTATTATCTTCGTGTTTTAATATTAAACAAAAAATATTTTTAATCACTTTATTAGGTGATATTAGATGTCACTAAAACTGTACATAGTGAACGATGCAGAGATTAGGCACAGCGTCTGACTATAATCGCAATAGGTTCGATTTACACTCAGTAATTAATATTTTATTAATATTATTTTCATTTCCTCGTTTTGATAAAAAACATAGTTCGGCACAGAGTTCCGCAGAGGGAATCTAGTGTTAAGACACTTCCCCACTTTCTGCCGGATTCTGGAGGCATTGCGTGTTGAATGGCAGAACTCAACGCCGCGCTATGCCTCGACACCAGAGAGAAGAAATGGAAATAATTTTAAGTAAATATTTCATCTCCTCGAGTGTGGGTCGAACCCACAACCAGTCGGTTTTACAGTCACATTTTGTGCCGCTGCGCCATGACTTGTTACGACTGTAATGTAAGACACAATATAAAAAGTTTTATTACAAGGTCGATACGAAGGACTAGGAAGTTCCGATCACGTCGCGTCGTTCGCGAGTGTCTCGTCAAGTAGTCTAGTTGGAGGAGTCGACTTCACTAATTACGGTCGTACAGTACGTACGTACGTGTGGTTCCTACACGTCGAGAGTGTGATAACTTTGTTCAATTTTATCGTGGAAAGAGATTTTTCTCTATTTAAACCAAATTATTTTCTGAATTAATTTTTGAAATTTATATTTATATATAAGGTTATAATTATTAAGATATAGAATAAATGATTTATTTTACTTTTAAGAAAAATCCAATGGATTTCGAATTTGCAAGCCAGCTTTGGGTTAACATATTTTTGTCAGTATTTATATATTGGATACAATACGCACATAGCAATTGTCTCTAACAAATCGAGGAGGATCGAATTAAAAGTTGTCGGTTTAGAGTGTAAGCGTGCTAAATCCCTTTTGTCGTTATATACTTTTACATTTTTATACCATTGGAATGTGTAAAAGAAATACAAAAACGACCTTTATTTTTTTTCGTACAGAAGAAAATACAAATTAATTTTCGCAATTGTAAAAACCTTCAGATAATACATGGTATTCGTCTCTCCTTAGAATTTGCTTAAAAAGCTGTTAGCAAGTTTACACTCTAAGATGACGATGTGTTGTAATCAACTACATCATGTATAGAATTTTTCCGCCGCCGAAGTGATGAAATCCCTTGGTTCACGTAGCCCCGGCTTGTGGCGGTCGAGGAGGAGGACCGTGAGGGCTTAGTGCGTGATGTGGACGGCCTACACCTGCCGGTCTATGAGTTCTACATAACCCGCTCATGTAAAAGGGTTTCTTCACAATAAAGAAAAGTATACAATTTTTTTTAAGTAATATTGGAAGCCATAAAAATAATACTTTTTTACATGATGTATTTACCAACTAATGTATAATACTCCAGGCCCATATTTCAGACTTATAAGAGTAAGAGGCTTAATGTGTAGTACAATTAATAGAATCTTTTTCTTTCAGCACAGATCCAATTAATATTTTTTTGATATATTACAGATAATAAATATATTTATGCTTTTTTTGTGTACTATTTTACTATTCTTGGACTACATCAAACATATTTTTAAGTTTGTTTCTTGTAGTGATAAATGTATGCATTATCCATAATACGCTTTCCAATTATAAACGATTTCTGTAAGAAAAGGAGGCTATCAATTCCACTGTATTCTTTTTGTTTGTTATCTTAGAACTTTTGAATGAGAAAAACAAAAAAAAAACGAATCTCAAAAATCTGTTTAATTTTGCTGGATCGTTTTTTTTTTCATTTGAAAGGTAGTGCTTCCCTTGTGAGTTTTTATAATTTGGAAGTCGATGCTAAGTAAAACAAAAAGATTTAGTAATTTGATAAGTTGCTGTAGCATTAACTTGACACTGACTTCAAAGTGATTAAATCTTTCTTTTACTATTTTTGTTTAACAAAATCAAAGTACGTTTTACGTACTTTATAAAATAAAATAAATAAATCAGCTTCAAGCTGTAACCCGCACACAGCAGGGTAGGCAGAGGGAACCTAGTGTTAAGACACTCCTGTTCCCCACTTTCTGCCGAATTCTGGAGGCATTGCGTGTTGAGTAGCAGAACTAAACGCCGCGCTTAACCTCGACACCAGAGCGAAGAAATGGAAATATAAATTTAAGTTAATATTTCATCTCCTCGAGCGGGGATCGAACTCACAACCAGTCGGTTTTACAGTCACACCTCGTGCCGCTGCGCCACGACCGGCCTCAATACGTACTTTATGTTAAGTAAATTTATATTTTACTTTGTAGTTTATTCTAAACTCTAAACTCGTTCTTCAAACAATATTTACCGAGGTGCGAACGATATAAAAGTCTTTGTGAAACATCGAGAAGATGAAAAATTGGAAATGCAATATTAAATGCCAGATATGAGCTTCTTGGATTCTTTAAAAATATATTTTTAGATGTGTATTCTAATTTTATTAAAGCTATTTTATTATACTTTTGTAAGCGATGACAAATTTGTTAGCAGTGGAATGCTCTTATAGAGTAAAATATATTGTCTTGTATGTATTAATAAATGAAACAAAAATATGCAATATATAATATCTTAAAATAAATATATTTTTTTTAGTTACGTACTGTATCCCGCACATAATAGGGTACGCTGAGGGGACCTGGGATCCTAGTGTTAAGATACTACATTACTATCAGGTAACAACTTCCGTTTCCTACTTTCCTCCGAATTCTTGAGGCATGCGCGTTGAGTGGCGGAGCTCAACGCTGCACTTTGCCACTGACAGCGAAAATATAAACCTTAAATAACAGTATTAAACAATGCAAACGTCAGTAGCTGTATTTTTCATTTACAAAATTACGATCTTTATACGAAACGAAAACATACAATATGACATGATGAACTATTTTTACAAAAGCCAAAGGTTATATTTTAAAAATGAACTTTCACAAACTGATTCCCGTCATGACGCAGCGATACATCGTTTGATATTAAATGCGAGGGTTATGAGTTCAAATCCCACTCGGTGAATGCTAAGAAGATAAAGCGTGGCGTTAAGTTCCGCCAAATAACACGCAATACTGTAGAACCGTAAAAAAATGATTATTTTACTTAGCAATTATTAACGATTATTATTTAAGAATAACGCACGGAACGTATCCACATCTCGTATATAACACGGCTAGGCACTTTGACCAACTTGTCACGCGTGAAGTCACGGCTGACAGAGAGTGAGTGGTGGTACTCTATTCTACAAGAGAAATCATTGAAATGTTTTTTTTTTCATACATCTATCACAACTAGACAGATTTTTTTAGTTATTATATATGGAGGCCAGTCGTGACAAAAAGAGCACAAGTATGCGACTATAATCGCTACAGGTTGTGGGTTCGATTTCCATTCGAGGAAATGAAATATTTTATATTTCTTCGTTCTGGTGTCGAGAAGAAACGGAGGTGAGCGCGAAAAGTGAGGAGCGTATCTTAATAATAGATTCCCTCTGCCTACCCTGCGGGATAGCGTGAAGCTATAAACGCCATTTAAATAAATGATTCAAGTATTTGATCTACAATTATAATTGAATTGTAAAGATCAAATGTCAAATGTGTACGTTAAGCCTCCAGCCCCCGCGCTGATATACTCTCCAAAGCGGAAATTGTGAGTCAACCGAAACGTTCCAGATATCGTTAAAATTCCTATTATATATGAGTAATTGAGTAATGTAGGCCAGTGTGCAATTAAGGGCGCAAGCGTGTGACTGTGAACACAACAGGTTGTGGGTTCGGTTCCCACTCGAGGAAATTAAATATTTAATATTTTACTTCATCACTCTCGTATCCAGGCAAAGCGCGGTTCGAGTTCCGTCAATCAACATCCAATACCTCCAGAATTCGGAAGAAAATGTGGAACGAAGTATCTTAATAGTAGGTTTCTTCTGATTACTCTACTGTGCGCGGGAAACAGCGTGAAACTAAAAAAAAATTAAGAAAACGAAACAAAAAGGCGTGATTGCTGTGAGCTGCGGCAATAGATCGTTTTTTTAGCTGTAATATACAAACGTTCATTATTTATATTTAGTAAATGTGAGGCCAGTCGTGGCGCAGTGGCACGAGGTGTGACTGTAAAACCGACTGGTTGTGGGTTCGATCCCCACTCGAGGAGATGAAATATTTACTTAAATTTATATTTCCATTTCTTCGCTATGGTGTCGAGGTTAAGCGCGGCGTTGAGTTCTGCCACTCAACACGCAACGCCTCCAGAAATCGGCAGAAAGTGGGGAACGGAGTGTCTTAACACTAGGTTCCTTCTGCCTACCCTGCTGTGTGCGGGATACAGCGTGAAGCTGATTTAAGTTTTTTTTGTTTTTTAAATGTGTGTTTGTCGTATACAACCAACAACACAGAAAAAAAATCCGGCTTACCAATAGAGTAACGTCACATCACGTACGTAACTCGTATCATACGATAATACCTACTTACATATGTATTAAATTTTCTAGTACACTAATATTTATATATACTACACAGTCAATATTTAAATAAACTTAAAAGAAAACAACACATTAATCGATCATTAATATTACAAATAGTTTTGAAAAAAATACATATTTCACTTCTACATTATAATCGTTTGCATTTAAATATAGCACTAACTACTGTTAAATTTGTTGTTAGGCTCGAGAGACCGAGCTCAGATCTGAGATCCCATTACGAAATCCAATTTTCTGTTCGTTAAATACTGGGGATTGAGATAGTCTTTCTTAATTAATTATTAAGCTAAGAACTAACTGTGTATTATTTCTTTCAACGGTATAACGTGATTATTTTATGTAAGTAAAAGTAAAACATAAATCTATGTGTAAATGAGATTAATATGTTTATTTCTGAGATAATGGCAAAAAAGCTTATTATTTATTAAATAGATAGCCTAGTCAAATTAAGAGATTGATTTTTTTCGAGTGAACACAGAACTCGGCACCCATATAGATAGATCTTCTTCTTTTGCCAGTGTAATCGGGAATGAGGCACTACTTAACATGATGATTGATGGGATATCGATATTTCCAAGCGTTTCTGAGATAAAGGCTCTTGACAGACAGACTGACAGACGGACAACAAAGTGATCTTATAAGGGTTCCTTTTTTTGTTAAAAGGTGTGGAACCCTAAAAATTGGTGGAATTCGGAACTCAATACAGCATTTCCCATTGAATCCACTCGGCTACAAGAGTAACCTAATCTACTTTTTTTTTTTAGCTTCACGCTGTATCCCGCACACAGCAGGGTAGGCAGAGGGAACTTAGTGTTAAGACATTCCGTTCCCGACTTTCTGCCGAATTCTGGAGGCATTGCATGTTGAGTGGCAGAACTCAACGCCGCGCTTAACCTCGACACCAGAGCGAAGAAATGGAAATATAAATTTAAGTAAATATTTCATCTCCTCGAGTGGGGATCGAACCCACAACCAGTCGGTTTTGCAGTCACACCTCGTGCCGCTGCGCCACGACTGGCCTCAATCTACTTCGATTCGATCTATTAATCTATTGTATGATTTTTCTACCCAATAAAGTATTCTATAATTTTTTTTATATTAACTAATAAATATCTCCAACAAAAGCAAAAAACAAAAAAGGAAAAACAACATTATCATTGTATGAGTGTTTTGTTAATAAATTATTTTAAACGACGCTCTCAGAGATTCGCGCTACGACTACGAAGCGATGAAAGTTGAGAAAAGTGAATCAGTTTGTTTCGCCCGCAACACCTCCACGGCGGTACATCGGTAATTAATAGATATTCTTAAAAGTTTATGTGATAAAATTAATATTTTAACAATTTAGTCAACTATAAATAACTTTTTTGTTTAAATAAAATTTACTTCCATGAGTTGAGGCCGTCGTGGCCCAGGGGCACACGTGTGTCAATGTAGTGCGATAGTTGTGGGTTCAATTCTCACTCGGGGGAATGAATTATTATTTATTAATATTTTCATTTCTTCATTCTGGCACCAAAGCAAAATCTACGTTTGTTCCGCCACTCAACACACGATGCGTCGAAAAAATCCGCGGAAAGTGGGGAACGGAGTGTGTTAAAACTAGGTTCCCTCTGTTTACCTAACCATGTGGGGACATAGCGTGAACCTGATTTAATTATTATTTTTTTTATTTACTAACTTCTTTCGCCTTTTGTTTCAGAATAATGAAAAAGTAACAAAACCTGTAACAGGTTAGGATGGATCATCTATCACAATAAGCGACGGCAACTAATTGTCTTTTTTGTTACGTTCTTATTACGACAACGAGGAGAAAAGCGGACAATTCTTAAAGGGAAACCGATAATCTTCTATTGATACTGCTAATAAAAAGCAACTTTCTCATCATATTTTTCTATTTCTATGCCTATGCCTGTACAGAACGCCTCATCTGATTTGGACTGAGCTGCTTGTTTCCCGTAGCGAAGTGGTACCAGCGTGTGAAAGTAAACGCTACAGGTTATGGGTTCGATTCCCACTCGAGGATAGGAAAGTGGAGAAAGGAAAGGTGGTATCTAAGCACTAGGGGTATTCTGCCTACCCTGGTACACGTGGTATATAGCGTGAGGCTGAAAAAAAATTGCGTAAAAATAAAAAGAAAAGAAGACCTCTTACAAGTAAATTCCTTCTAATACAGTTGCCGCAAGCGATACTATGAACCCTGTTCCTTAACTCAGATGTAAAATTTCATTACGTCCAAATAAAAATAAAGAATGAGGTAATTACTTTACCCACGTTTTTTACTTTCTCTAAGGGAAATTAAAATATTGTTTAAGGGATACGCAAAGCATAAAAGGAGACTCTATTAGTAAGACTTCGTTCTCTATCTGTCTGTCTGTCACTAGGCCGTATCTCATAAACCGTGATAGCTAAACAGAAAACAAACGCCAGCATAAAATTAGCTTCAGCTACCAATAGATAATAAATTATGTTAGTGTCTGAAAATTACGATACAACTTCAAGTTTTATCTATTTTCCTATCCAAAAAGATAAAGGATCATAAAATAAAGTATTTTTTTGTTAATTAATTTCAATCTTTGTTTTATATATAATACTTAAATGAAACCAGGAAAAGAACTACTGAAAAATCAATTTTAGGCCCTATAAATAACAAACATAAAAAACAGCTCGGGTCTTTTATCCAGAAATGATAAATCTCGAATTCCCGATAACCAATTTAGCTAAAACATTTTAGGTCATTTTAAACGTTAAAATATTTCGAACAACAATGCTGTCACTGAACCGATTGAGCCGTATACAGGAATGCGGTTTTATAACGCGTTTCTAGATAGCTCTATTTAGAACGACGAATTTTGATATTTTGTCCAAAGTGGAAATGCTAATAATATTTAGCTATTTAGATGAAGTAGGTAATTAATTGAATTCTTTTAACATAATATTTTTTTTACTTCACACTGTATGGAGTACATAGCAAATTAGGCAGAGGGAACCTAGGAACCTAGCATGAGGACTATCTCTTCTCCACTTTCCACTTAATTCCTGAGGCTTATTAGGTGGCGAAACTCAAAGCAGCGCTTTGTCTAGTTAACAAAGTGAAATGAAAATATTAAATATTTAATTCACTTCTATAAGAATCGAAGCCACAACCGTCGCGTTTACACTCGTTTTTGCCTCTACCCACGACAGCGTCAGAAAATTATTTGATATTTTAAAATTAAAAATATCTTTGCTATTTAAAATATATTTTGAAAAATCTAACAAATAGAACTTATGTTTGACAGACTTTATACAATGGTCGTAGGTTCAAATTTTGAGAAATATATATATTTTTAACGTTGCTGTCAATAGATTAAGCACATTTTTATTCACCTGTTACTAGAGCTGTCTCTAGAATAATTATTTAACAAAAAAAACTACTTCATACAATTAACTAAAAAGTAAAAAAAAATATTTAGTTAACATAAAGTATGACGTTCTTTGATTTTGTTAAACAAAAATAATTAAAGAAAAATTTTATCACTTTGAAGTCAGTGTCAAGTTAATGCTACAGTAACTAATCAAATTACTAAATCTGTTTGTCATCGACTTCCAAATTATAAAATACAATTTTATTATAAGTCTAGATATAGATGTAATCTTAATTTAAATATACATGTTCAATAAAACTCTAAAGCCTTGAAATGGCATCAAAACCTAAGAGATATTAAATTCTTAGTTGAAATGTCCTCCAATGTCTAATCTTTTATTATGAACGCTGTAATAAAAAACGTTGTAAACAGGGTGTTTTCCAAGAACTGCTATAACGTTATAATGGCTCTAAGTATCTACTTAGGGTTCTCATAGTGATCTTTTGTAATCCTTATACGTAAAGTTAAATAAATTATTATATGAGAATGATTGTATTTTTGTTGAAGCTGAGTCCAGATATGAAAAAAAAAGTTTTTACTACTGATATGAAAAAAAAATGGGACCAATAAATGCATAAATTACAAAGTGGTTGAAATGTTTAATATGTTTAATAAAGAATGTTATTTTTTTTTTAAATTTATCATGGCAAATTGAATGTTACATTTATGTGGAATATTCATGTAAAGAATGGAATACACACTTTAGTTTGTTATAAGTTTGACGTGTCTGTGTGTCTGTCTGTGGCGCTGTAACTCCTGAACTAATAAACTCATAGCTATTGTGTTTTGAGTTAATTGGATTAGTTGTTATTTTAAATGTTACAAGCACTTTGCCCAAATGAGCTAGTAATATATTTGATCGGAGTTTTTTTTTAAATTAAAAATTTTGAAAGTTCTATTCGAAGAGTATATTTGTTGCACCATATAATGATATTTAATTTAATATTTTAGAAATATCATTGTTATTGAAAAAGATTTGTACTAAATTCATAACTTTACACGTTTTACTACAATGTTGCTTTGTTCTCTAAAAATAATGTCGTGGCTTTTGTTTTAAAAAATCTTATTCAGAATCTGTCAAAGTAGAAATAGAACAACTTGCACTTTACGATGTCCGTTATTAGAGAAATAAACACTTTCATTATATCCTCTGTTCATTCATCATTGTTTTAAATACTTTTATACAATATTGTAACGTTTTTACATTTGTAATATTTTAAATATAGAATTTTAACTTTAAAAAATACTAAAAAAATTTACGCAAATTTCATAATTCTATAAATTTACGAAAAAGTTTAATAATCATATTTTCAATGTAAATAAATAGGAAGTGTATAAACAATCTAAAGTATGAGCCATATAAGAAGCCGTTGTGGCGTACGGCGCAGCTATATAGTATCTCACTGTTAACGCGACGGTTGTGGGTTCGATTACCACTCGGGGGAATAAGTTATTTTTATTTCCCCGTTCTGGTAACAAGACAAAAAGCGCGGCGTAGAGTTCTCGTAAATTAGAAGGAAATAAAGAGCGGAGTGTCTTAACTTACCTCCTGGTTCCCTCTGTCTACCCTGCTATATGCGTGAAGCTAGAAAAATATATGGAAAAAAATAAAAAAACAAACAAAATTAATAAACGTCACCTATAATAATTAATTTAGAAGGCACTGTTTAACTTCATATACACAGCATCCATTAATTAAGGACCGCGTAGAGATCTCGTAGCGAGACTGAACCGTCTCGGAAAGTTGGTAATCTGGTTGAGGAGTTGAGTAATTACTGTCGGGGGAAATGTATTCATCTCGTTTATACGACATTCCTTTAAAAATGGCACTTTGCAAAGAAACTGGTATGACTAACCTGACTATGGACGAAGTTCTAAACAAACAAGTTGTGGATTTAAAGTTTTGTTATTAAAAAAAATCAAATAAATCAGCTTCACGATGTATCCTGTACACAGCAGGGTAGACAGAGGGAACCTAGTGTTAAGACACTCCGTTCCCCACTTTTTGCCGAATTCTGGAGGCAGTGCGGGTTGAGTAGCTGAGCTCAACGCCGCGCTTTTCCTCGACACCAGAGCGAAGAATTGGAAATATAAATTTAAGTAAATATTTCATCTCCTCAAGTGAGGATCGAACCCACAACCAGTCGGTTTTACAGTCACACTTTGTGCCCCTGCGCCACGACTGGCCTCATTATTTATGTTATTATAGTTATTTTAAATTATTTTGTTTTTGCCGCTCTGGTGCCTAAGGCAATGTTTGCTTTAGCTAGCTTGTCTCAACTAGCAATGCCAGAAACTGCCACCCAGTATCCTTCCCAAAAGGGGTGAAAGGAGTGTCTTAACACTAAATTCCTCTACAAACTTCAATACAAATTAAACTCTAGCTAAAATTTCAGGAGGCCAGTCATGGCGCAGGGGCACAAAGTGTGACTGTAAAATCGACTGGTTGCGGGTTCGATCCCCACTGGAGGAAATAAAATGTTTATTTACATTTATTTTTCCATTTCTTCGCTCTGGTGTCGAAGCAAGCGCAGCGTTGAGTTCCGCCACTCAACACGCCAATGCCTCCAGAACTCAGCGAAAAGTGGGGAACAGAGTGTTTTAATACTAGGTTTCCTCTTATTGATTTATTCTAAAATTTCAGCCAATTCAATAAAAAATGTAGCAATTCTATCGAACTAAACTACTTTATTTTGATTTACCTTTTTTATTTAAGGCCAGATTTTGACTGAAAAAGTTTAAAAATCAGTTTTGTGGGTTATATTACAATGCTCCCAGTATTAATAAAAATATTCTTATATGTATACCTTCCATCTACAGACAGAAATCAATTACAATTTTATTATATGTATAGATATAATGATATTAACATAAATATTAAAGACTCAAAGTCAATTCACCGCAGCTCATTTACTTTGCAAGTGTGTGTGTGACTTCGAGTTAAACGTAACTCGATTTAAGTGGAATTAGCAAGACGACGTAGCACGTCACTAAATGTTAGTTAAGTCTATCCTTCTATCGTAAGCCTTATCTTAGATTTACTTTGAAATACGGCATAGACATGTTATCGCAATAAAAAAATATATTTAAGAAAATCAGCATCACATACAGCAGGGCAGGTAGACGACGGAACATAGTGTTAAAACACTCCGTTCCCCACTTTCTGCCAAATTTTTCGAGACATTGCGTGTTGACAGGCGGAACTCAACATCAGGCTTTTGCCTTAGTGCCAGAGCGAAAAAATGAAAGTATTAAAGAATAATAATTTATATTCCCGAGTGGAATAGAACTCGCAACCGTCGCGTTACAGACACGCCCTTGTGCCATTGCGCCACGACGGCTTCAATGTTAAAGCAATAATTAGCCAATTTTGCAATGAAATATAGAAATAACTTTAACTTTTTTCTTAGAAATGTAAAAAGGAGTAAACAAAAGATAATAAACACTAATAGAAACAAAGCTGTCAATCGTTCACGTTGTATCTCGCAGTTACTAGGGTAGGTAGAGGAAACCTAGTATTAAGACACTCTCTTCTACACTTTCCGTCGAGTTTGTGTTTCGTAATTTTTCGTTGAGTGGCGGAATTCAACGTCACGCTTTGCCGTGTTACCAGCGCGAAGAAATGAAAATATAAATAAATAATAATTCATTTCCCTGAGTGGAAATCGAACCCACATCCTGGTGCCTTTCTTCATAAATATTATAAAATGTAGTTCACTTAAGAACTTCTATCAAGACGACAGTCTAATGATCACCTATTCTAGAACACACATTATCTTTATTACTATTCATAGTTTACATCAAGGACCTACATTAGAGCCGAGCTATTACCGAAATGAGGTTGGTCTTACTATACAAGTATAGGACGAATGACCTTAACGACTAAATTCTAAGGAATATAAATTATAGTACTCATTTGTAACAGTAATTTGCCATTTAAATTTTCAATAGAAACTTTAAGTAGACATTGAGGCCAGTCGTGGCGCAGGGGCACTGAGTGTGACTATAAAAGTGATAGGTTGTGGGTTCGATTCCCAATTTGATTCGATTCGATTAAATATTTAATACTTCCATTTTATTAATTCTAGTGTCGTGGCAAAATTAAGCGTTGAGTTCTGCCACTCAACGCGCTACGCTTTTTAACAAGACTGTATAGTGGGTTACCTGCCAGTGTTTCCGAGTCTAATCACCGTGGGTACCATCCAAAGGCCCGTCCACATCCACCTCAGATGCGGACAACGCACCAGCAACCTCTCTGGTGTTACTAGGGGTTGTGGGCGACAGTGATCGCTTACCAACAGGTGACAACAGGTTAATATGTTGTTAAGAATGATATAAAAAATATATATATTTATTATTATTAGATAGATTAGCCCTTCACGTGGACCTTTACTCCTACCAGACATCTTAAAGGCTGTTTAAATTTAGGGCAAAATACGTTACAATAGCAAGCTTTAATATTACATTTATTATTTACGGACTATTTCAAGACCCAGACTAAATACGTTTATATACGTACTTTCAAGTTAGTGACGTAGGTCTAGCCCTGGACGCCCTGGGATCTTGGGCTTTTATATATTGATTTATTAAAAAATTATAATTGAGTTATTCTTTTCATTTTTACGATCGAGGTTACATCTGTATATATTTGGTTGATAGTGTATTACCAAAGGACTACTCAGTTTAGGAGGCTTCCGTATATAGGCACTAAATATTATAAAGGGTGGAAGTGCCAACACCACTTTTAATGAAACTACAGTTTTAACTACTCTACAAAAGCCTAATACAATTTTATTATTTTTCCCAAAAATGAAAAAGTTATTTTTTCAAAAAAAAAAAAACTTGTAATATAACACGCCATTTGTCAGGAACGACGCACGCACACATAAACCTTTCAAAGGGAAACCTCCACATACGCCTCATTCCGAAATCGAGTCGCAAGTATTGGCAGCAAAGTTCAAAGTTGATTAACTTTTAGGTAGCATTTTTGTAGTAGTATTTGTTTACGTTATCAGTCTATCAATACGTAACTGCGTTACACGAAATACAGGTGTCGATAAACAACGTGAAAAGAAAAAAAAATCCTACGTCTAAACTGTTGAAGTATCTTGATTAATTTTTTTAGGTACGGTTAGTTTACAATATTTTACCCTATATGCTGTTCTCGTAAAAGAAGCGCTGACACTTCCATGACCGTAACGTAAGTATATGACAATAACGTAAGTATTTATATTATAAGGCAAAATAAATAAAAATATTTGACATCTTACAGGCCAGAGAATTGAGAATAATGACTATAGTTTGTAGTTACGTAAATTTGTTTTTCACATATTAACTGTGAACCAATTTTGATAAATGTTATATGGATACACTAAATTAATTTATACAGCCGGTTTTTTATTTTATTTTGTAATTCACTTGTTATATTTTGTTCTTTTTTTTCATTTACAAAAATAGTATGCTATTATATTGTACACAAAAAATACAAGAAAAGAATTACAGTATAACGTACACGTAACAGTAAATTTGATCAAAACAGACAGTATAAACATTACTGGTTTCATTGTAAAGTTTTCTTTCACAAACCGTTTCATATCCAACAAATAGTAAAGTTCAAATACAAAGACTTGAAAGCTGCTGCACGCCTTGAGACAACAGAGGTTTTTGTTGCCTACTACTGCTACTACTGCTAGCTACTACGTGCCTGTTGAATACAGCCACTCAGTGTGTGGCATAAAATGGAGAAATTTTGAAAATTATTACAATTTTTTTTGGCGTCACGCTGTATCTCGCACATAGCAGGTTAGGCAGAGAGAACTTAGTGTTAGGTCACTCCGTTACCCATTTTCCGTTTAATGCTGATGAGTGGCGGAATTCAACGCCGCACTTTTCGTCGACACCAGAGCGATGAAAACGGCAATATTGTTAAGAATATATGATTTAATTTCCCACAAATAAATAATGTATAAAAACAGAATTATAACGCAAGTAAGATTCGCCCTTACACGCTTCGCTTAGTAACCCCAGCTCGCTTTGCTCGCTGTAATGACACTAAAAAAGACGCACAAAATCAATTATTTTAATGTGATATAAAGATAATAGAACAAAATATTAAACATAGAATAAATCACGCAGAGATATCTCTCCACATGGAGACAGAAGTGTGTATGGTATTCTTTAAAAATATATATTCTTTTTCTATTTATCAGTCATAAAAACCAATTAAAAAAAAAAAAAAAAAATTAATCGGACAGAAAGTGCATCATAACAAAAGGACAAACAGGTAAATAATAAAATATCATAAAATTTTTTGTTACAAAAGTCAGCGTCTCGCTGTATTCCGCATACAGACATGCTGCATACATAATTTTTGGAGATATTGCTTGTTGAGAGGCGGAACTCAACGCCGGACTTTTGCCTCGGTGCCAGAGCGAAATGAATGAAAATCTTAATAATAAATTCTCCCGAATGGAGATCGAACCCACAACCATCGTGTTACAGTCATACCCTTGTGCTGCCGTCTCTTGACTCGTTACATAAATATAACATAAGCATCTATATAACATTAGTAATTGATAAACCGCTCCAAAGCCTAATCTGTGTACACAAGTATACTCGACGCACTACTACGTACTATGAGTAAATCGCCTTAAGCCGGTCCGTTACACTTCTATAACCTGAAACTTGTTGCCTTGGGACAGACAGATAGACATAGTAACACCTGATTTCATTTTCAATTTACTTTTAACAGGTTGTATGTTAGTACATTATCTATAAACTTGAATTGATATACGATTTTTCGCATTCCGTACAGAAAATAGAATGAGCTGCGTTTGGAAAAAAATACAAAGAATTGAAAATTATTTGTAGATATCGTTTTTCAAATTATATGAGTCTATCGGGTCGCAGCCGGACAACGACTGCAAATGGTTGCAGGTTCGATCTTTACTCGAGGGAATGAAGTAATTTTCTTTCCTTACTCTGCCACACAACGCAGAAAGATAGTCTAGAACAGAGTATCTTAACACTAAGGTTATTTCTGCCTACACTTCTATATGTGAGTTAATTTTTTTTTTATTTTACCGGCGAAATATACGAAGATGGCGACAAATTGAATCTGCTTTAAATAACTTCTGCTGTTCTCTTTACTCTGCTTATATTGGATATTATTAGGAATATCGCCTATTATTTAGAGACCATCGTGGCGCAGTGAGTACAAGAGTGTGACTGTGTTGCGACAGTTGAGGGTTCGCTCCCCACTAGAGAGTTTTTTAATTAATATTTTCATTTGTTCGCTCTGCCAACTAGGTTCCCTCTGCC
Organism: Heliconius erato x Heliconius himera; assembly: GCA_013421005.1. Taxonomy (NCBI): domain Eukaryota; kingdom Metazoa; phylum Arthropoda; class Insecta; order Lepidoptera; family Nymphalidae; genus Heliconius; species Heliconius erato x Heliconius himera. The sequence goes on along the minus strand of JAATLQ010036738.1, from coordinate 25,800 downwards.
CTACTGTATTCGGGATACAGAGTGATTATATTTTTTCACGATTTGTTCTTCACATAACAATTAAATATAGGTAGGGTGAAAAACAATGAACAATGAACCAATGTTCAGAAACTCCGTTCCAGAATTTCCGCTAAATTCTAGAGGCAATGCGTGTTGATTAGCGGAACTCAACACCGCCGCTCAACAAAAGTTCATTCCAATACGACAATATGCAATTAAACTTTTAAATATCATGAATTAGTTTCAGTTAAATATTCTTCTATATACTCACTTAAGTGCAATAGTCTTTAGTACAACCTCACCTGTTGAACAGACATCAACATGGAGCATGTTTTGAAAGCGGAAACGCTTTACAAATGTTAAGCGAAATTACTGAATAGATGAGTAAGCGGAATTGTACCTTTTGTTTTTCTTTTTGCTTTTTGTTTTGGCTTCACGCTGTATCTCACATATAGTAGGGTAGCCGGAGGGTGCGTAGTGATTAGACACTCCGCTCCCCACTTTCTGCCAAAATCTTTAGGCATATGCGTATTGAGTGGCGGCACGGTGGGCTTTTCATCGATATCAGAGCGAAGAAATGAAAATATTAATTATTTAATTTCTTCGAGTGGGATTTGAACTCACATCCTGTCGCGTTTACAATCACACGCTACCGCTAGCGCCACGACTGACCTCCTTGTACCTTTGTGATGTTGATAAATGCCTTTTTTAATAGTGTTGTATGTTATTATTCTGAGTAATTAATATAATAGTAATTAATATAGAGGCCAATCGTGGCGCAGTGCCACTCAAGACACAATGCCTCCAGAATTCGGCAGAAAGTGGCGTACGGAGTGTCTTAACACTAGGTTCCCTCTGTCTACCCTGCTGTGTGTGGGATACATCGTGAAGCTGATTTTATTTTTTTATATATGATGCGTCAAAACAGAAGAAGATTTTTTATGTAAAACACAATTACTCTCATATTGGGCAGATTACTATCGATTGTGTTAAACCTACTCCTGTGGTTCATAAAAATAAGTTGTACTATTTATAGTGAGGCCTTTGAGGTTATCAACATTTGACTTTATACACGATGGTTGTAACTTCGATTCCCAGACGAAGTAGAACCAGAGTAGGGATGAAGTATTTTTTTCTCTAATAAGACAAAATTGGTGAAGCTTGTCACTCAACAGGCTATATTTAGAACGCAGACGAAAAGCGGAGGACCGAGTGTCACTAAGGAGGAGGACAAAGTTCTCGGTTGAAATCCAAATTACTCTCTTGGTCGCCACTACACGTAAATGTATAAAAATTGAAGTTTAAGTTATTATAACAATCCATAAAAATATACATACATATATAGTGATTTACTCCGTCACCAAGTTTTCTCCACAAACCGATAAATTAAGGATATTATGTACGACCAAATTAACACTATTACATACAAAGATTAATTCTATTCACGTGGTAATATTTATTAATTCTATTCACGTGATAATGGTTACAGAACCTAAGCCAGACTTTGCTGTTTTGGTATAGCTTAATACACGAACTTCTAATATTACCTATTAATAACATGCATATCTCTTAAACTAATATTTTACTTTATATGAGATGGAGAACCTATATAAAAAAAATGGGCAAGCGCGAGTCGGGCTCGCTAACAGAGGGTTCCGTGCAAAAATTGAGATCTCGAGCTTTCTCTGAAGTTCAAGCTGAGCTGGAAATTATACCCACAACCGTCGCGTCACAGTCACACACTTGTGACGAAGCTGCAATTCTGCAGGAACGAAATATTAGGCCAATCGTGGTGTATGGGCACAAGTGTGTGACTGTTGACGCGAATGGTTGTGGGTTCGATCCTCACTCGAAACAATGAAATATTTAGTTAAGTTTCGTTCCTGAACACGTAATTCCTCCAGAATTTGGTGAAAAGTGGGAAACAGAGTGTCCTAACGATGCATAAATGCTTATATTTTTTGATTACGTTGACTTAGAAGATACATTTTTAAGAGACCAAAGATTTTAATATTAATTTCAGCTTGATACCTCCACGCGATCTCGAGATAAATAGTCTTGACTGACAGACGGACAACAAGGTTATCCTATAAGGATACCGAAAAGAAAAAAGATTTACTATCGAAACTTCAACCAGACTCATCAAATTATTATATATAGATAGTTTAAAGAAATAAAACTAACTTAAGCATTAAAATCAAAAACCTTTCAACATACGTCTGTGGCTGTAACGTGCTGACCGTCGCGCAAATCGCCCCCGTCATTAATCACAAGCGACGCTTCATAAACACAGTGGATGCCATTAGTAATAATGAATGTATTAGTACTATTTGCATTAGAAATGTCAATTAAAATTAATTTTTAATTGACATGTTTTTATAATAAGAAAGCGCACGCGATGGTCGTGAGATTTTATCAAATTCGAAGAAACGCTATCTTTGATTGACATATAGTAGTGTAGGTAGAGTAAACATAGTGACTTAACACTTCGTTCTATACGTTTTATTTGCATTTCTTTGTGCTCAGTCTCTTCTGAGCGGATATAATCATATAATTAATTTCCTTGAATGGAAATCGTATTAACGACTTTATTGTAATAAATAAATCCGAATATAGCAGAGTAGGCAGAGGGAACTTAGTTTTAAAACACTCCGTCCCTCATTTACCGGCGAATTATTCGAGGCATTGCGTGTTGAGTGGGAAAACTCAATGCTGGGCTTTTGCTTTTGAAATATAATATTAATAAACAATAGTTCTTTCCCCCCGAGTGGGGATCGAACTCACAACCGTCACGTTACAGTCAAACCCTTGTGCCCCTGTGCCACGGCGGCATCGACTTCATACTATAAAAAACATCAATTCAAGTAATTCATTCTCTCGTGTATTTATTAAATGACTTGTTTAATCATATCAAGCCAGTAAAAGAGGCTAACTATACATTAACATAATTCACTTTATGAATTGAAAGTTCCCTCACAATTTATTTTATATCGGTATTATTGAATGCAAGTATAATAAAACTGCTGTTCCGTAGCAGTTCCGTAAGTGACCGTATAACATTATAAGTAGATTTAACCGATCGACTTTCGGTATAGGAATTCTCGAAACTCGATGCAGCAAGCTATTAGAATTTTAAAATAGACGAAAAGAATGCGCGAGTCGAATCCACATGGAGGGTTCCGCTACATATAAATTTTACGCGACATATACCTTATGTTATAGCAATATTATAATTATATTAGATTTTTAATGTCAAGATATACATAGTTAAAAACAAGCCATCTATCCATTTAATAAAATATACACAGATTTTTAAAATCATTTTACATTACATTTTACTGAACTGACATATTAAATAATGGATCCCTAACGGTATCTTATAGATTCTCTAACCACACCAGCAAAAATTCTTAAGTATATAAGGAAACCGTAGAGTTTGGCACTCCGTTCTCTCTGGTTCTACCCCGCTCTGGATAAAGCGAGAAATTAAAAAAAAAATTCTCTTTCAATCTCACTTAAAATATTCACAAATATCACGTGAACACGAACTCCTTCCTAACTGCACTACGGCTACGAAAATTTAGTACGGAAATAAAATTTATTCATGACAATACTAAGCTATAGCTATTAGAGAGATTCTAGAATAAAGTTACTAATGCAGTAGTACTTGCTTCAAGATGTCATGCTTTTTGTATTTAAACTTATTTACTATATAAGTATAGCGCAAATATGTCACAAACGGAACGATTTTGAGTTCGATTCCCACTCGGAGGAATAAAATATTTTCATTTTCTCACTGTGGTATCGAAGTTATGAGTTCCACCACTTAACACGTAATGCATCGAAAACTCGGTGGAAAGTGGGAAATAGAGTGTCTTATCACTAGGGTTCCTCTGCATTCTCTGGTTGAAGTATGTAGGATACAACGTGACGTAGAAAAAATACTTCCTTGCAATTTTTTTTCTCGTATTATACATACATATAACAAATATTTCTTGCTATCGTAAAGATTATAATATATATTCTATGCTTACGTCTTCAAAAATCTTATTTGGTCCTATTTTAAAACCAAACCTTGAAAGGTTCAGGTACACAAAGCACAAATACTTCAGGCATCGTTACCGGTCATCGGGCAAACTCAATAACCCCGCAGATTTTGTGTTCATATCGATCGTATATTATGGGAAAGGAGGCTGTTGTGTGAGGAAAACTTTATAAGATCTGTGCTTCAATTTTTATTTCTATTAAATCAGCTTCAAACTGTATCCCGCTTACAGCATGGTAGGCAGAGGGAACCTAGTGCTAAGACACTCTGTTCCCAACTTTCTGCCGAAGTCTAGAAGCGTTACGTTGTTGACTGACGGAACTCAACGACGGGCTTTGTTGTTATTTGAATTTTATTTCCTCGAATGGGAATCGCACCCAAAACCTCCGTTTACATTTACACACTTGTGCCCCAGCGCAACAACTGGACTATTCTTAATAATTTAAGATTAGAATTGAAGTGTGCAAAATTGTATAAAATATTATTATGATAAGATCCGAAATTTACTTACAACAAACAATATAATATTTTATGGGTTTAGTTTCAGACGCAACCGAACGCCGTCTTCGGTCGCGATCTCATATTAAAATCTCAATATAAAGCTATAACTTGGAGATATTAGAAATCTCCTCTCGCCGCAGGTGGCGAGGTCGTTCCTCCGCACCTCACAATGTCGCACACGACTGTGTTCTAGTGGAAAGATAAACTTACAACGAACAGCTCCGTTTTAAAGAAAATATAAAACTATTATTTAAGTTTATTATCAGTGTTACATTCGGTTTTATGTGCATACTACATTTATGTCTTTCTGCAAAAAAATATTAAAACTACCATAAAAATACTTTTTATTTTAACGCTATACGCTGTAGCTCTGCCTACTTGTGCTTGTGTGCAGGCATATAGCAAGGTAGGCAGAGCGAACCTAGTGTTAAGACACTTCGGATTTTCTCTTATTTTCTGCTGAATTCTGGAGAAATTGCGTGTTGAGTGAAAAAAAAACTTAAATTTGTAATAAAACGAGTAATTTCTTAGTGTCTACAACTCTGTCTTTAAATTAAATGGAAAGAAAACTGCACGGTGAACTTTAAGGACATAGAAAATGAAAATAATTCGTTCCCTCGTATGCAAATAGAACTCAAAACTATGGCATTTACAATCACTTGCTGCGCCACGAGAGCTTTAATGATAAGAAATAGGTAACTAACTAGAACTGCAAATAAAAGCAATGGGGCAAAAGGTCGTGACTGTAACGTGATGGTTGTGGGTTCGATACCCACTCGACGGAACGAATTAATTAGTATTTTCAATTTACAGCTCTGATATCAAGGTAAAAACTCGGCGTTCCATTGAGTTTGAGGTCCACCTATCAACACACAATGACTCCAGAATTCGTCGGGAAATGGAGAACGGAGTGTTTTAACACTAAATTACCTCTACTTACTGTGTGCAAGAAAGCATGCGCTACAACAGCGTGATAAATAAATTACTTAAATTAAAATTAAAATTAAATTAGTTTCACGCTGTATCCCGCACACAGCATGGTAGGCAGAGGGAACCTAGTGTTAAGACACTCCGTTCCCCACTTCCTGCCGAATTCTGGAGGCATTGCGTGTTGAGTGGCAGAACTCAACGCCGCGTTTAACCTTAACATCAGAGCGAAGAAATGAAAATATAAATTCAAGTAAATATTTCATCTCCTCGAGTGGGGATCGAACCCACAACCAGTCGGTTTTACAGTCACACCTCGTGCCGCTGCGCCACGACTGACTAAATGACTTAAGATTTACAATTTATTTTATACGTAGAAAGTTGTAAAACAGTAAGTTAGAGCTAATCCACAACGGGGAATACCTGGAAATATTTTCATTAAATGTTCATTCGGACAACGTAAAACAAATTTCCCACTCGTTCTAAGCGAATACGAATTTGAAAGGCTGCATTTCCTGCTATTCAGTCTGTGTTTAGACTTCGTTAGCGGCGTTGGTTGAAAACTTCAAAATTTTGCATTAGTATGAGACTTTTTGGACTCTTTTATATCTTTTTAAGTTAATCTTATCTATTTTAGTCTAATTTTAAAAAAAAAAAATGAGTTCTGCCACTCAACACGTAATGCCTCCAGAATTCGGCAGAAAGTGGGGAACGGGGTGTCTTAACACTAGGTTCTCTCTGCCTACCCTGCTGTGTGCGGGATACAGCGTGAAGCTAAGTCTAATTTTAATATTATAAAATAAATAAATGAATTCAAAAAAAAAAAGAATAAGAGACGTAGAAAGAGGCCATTTGTGGCGCAGGGGCACAAATTGTGACTGTAAAACCGACTGGTTGTGGGTTCGATCCCCACTCGAGGAGATGAAATATTTATTTAAATTAATATTTTCATTTCCCTCCTCTGATGAGAAGGGCAAAAGCTCGGCGTTGAGTTTGGCCTCTCAACACCAATGCTTCGAAAAAATCGGCGGAATGTGAGGAACGGAGTGGCTTAACTCTAGGTTCCCTCCGCCTACCCTACTGTATGCGGGATACAACGTGAAGCTGATCTTAAAATATTGCTTTAAATATGAACAATAATATATCCAAAGTACTAAGATTTATCATAAAGTTATTTCAACAAACGTCAACTTTAATAGCGCAGTCAGATGCAATAGCTGTATCTGGGAAGGCTCGTTAAAGCTGCAATATGATTTATGATTTTACCTCAGAGCAAAGTTCTGGTGACTGAATTGAAATTAATAGAGACTAAGAACTATTGTGGTTTCTACATGTGACTTACTCTATCACAAAATAATATATAATAACATATAATGTGCTATGTGCGCCATATAAGATTATTTGTAGAGGGAAAAGGTGATGGTGGATAATTTCATATTTTTATTACATTGATCTTAATGTTTCATATAGGATAATTTTCAAGAGGCGAAAGCGCGGCGTTGATCTCCGCCACGCAATACGCAATGTCTTGGATATTCGGTAGAAAGCGGAAAACGGAGTGTCTCAGCACAAAGATCCCTCTGTCTACCCTGCATAATATCTGGGATAAAGTGTGAAACTGAAAAAAAAAATACATAACAAAAATAAACAACATTATTATAACAAATCGAAATTCCAATAATTTTATAAGTAATTCATTTGAAGGCGTAAAAAAGAATACTTTGTTACTAACTTATACACCTCGCTCACAGCTTTTAGGTAGCACACGCAAGAGATGCCATCGAATTTTATTAATATTACGCCAATATACAGTTAAGGTAATATACAGGTAAGGAGGCGAGCTTCCCCGAAATCAAATTTTCACTTCATTTTCTAAAAAGTATCTATAGGAGTATTGAATCATTAGATTTTAGATTATTAAAACCAATACTAAAATTATGATTAGTATTTTCTTTATAATAAAATAAAAAAAAAAGATTAAATATTACATTGTAATTTTTATAATCACAGCTATTAAAGTAGGAATAAAAAAAGCTCTCTGGAATCTATTCCTGAACTTTAAATAAAAAAAAGTATAAATAATTTCAAATGACATTATAACTGTCACAATAAAACAGTTGTTAGTTAGTTATATCCATATTCAGTTTTTTTCATGAAATAAAATTACTTTCAGTTGTAAATGTACAGCAGAACCATTTTACTTATTAATTAAATATTAATTAATTTAATATTTATTAGTGAATATGGAAATTACTCGATCGTCAACACACACGAAGACCATTATCAATCAGTTGTACTACAATCTAATTTTCATTTTGTAACGACAACAAAATAATTATTATACGGAAATGTTCTATCAGTATGTGTAATATTTCATATATTGTAATAAATTTTTGTTTTCCAAAACATTTACTAAAATTATATTTATATTTTATAAACTTATTATTATTACAAATTAAATAGCTGTAATAAATGAACTTATCTGATTTAAATACTATAAGTAATCCAAAAATATATTAGAAAACTGTAGAAGGTAGAAAAGAAAACAAAAAATACAATCATTTTTCTTACTACATATATACTATATGTATACATATATACTATATGTATATATTAAATATACTATAAGAAACTGGTAATATTCATAATTATAATCATTGAATTCAATGAACTGTTGATACAAAATATTTATTTTTTGTATTCTCAAATAAAATCAGCTATATTTTTATTAAAAAATGCTTTAGCTGACTATTTATCGACTATAATGGTCTGTTGAGTCGCAATCTGGTAACCGTCCGCCCTTTGAAAGAGATATCTCAATAAAAGGCCAACACTTAATTGTAAATAATGATCGAAAAGGGAATATGTTTATTACTACCAAATCCGTATTTCAGAATTTCAGAATAAAGATTTTTTTTGTATAGAGTAATGAGAAAAAAGTGTTGTACATTTAGAGCATCTGATGTCTTGGAAATTTGGCGGAGAGTGTAAAACGGAGTGTCTTGACACTAGGAGCTCTCTGCCTATCCTATTAAATGCGAAATACATCGTGAAGCTAAAAAACAATGACACAATCGTTATCGAAATTCGTTTCTTAATTTTGTGACTGAGATTAAAATATCATATATACAATTATAGAATATATAAATATCATATATATTAATAAAATAAACAAACTAATTTAACAAAAACTGATAAAAAGTAAGTAACACACTACCATATATCAAATTTTTATACTATAATTTTTATTTTAATAGTTTCACGCTATATCTTGCACACTGCAGTATAGACCGAGGGAATAAAGGAAATAGAGTTAAGATACTCCGTACTCCAATTTTCGCCAAATTCTTCAAATATTGTCTATTGATTAGCAGAACTCAATGCTGTTCTTTGCATGGCATAAAATATTTAATTTTCCTGAATGGAAATCGAACCCGCAAACTTGGCATTTACCTACCTTTGGCATTGACTCTATGCCACGGCTTTGCAAATATTAACCTAAACGTGCTATTTAAAATTATTACTAAAATATATCAAATAATACATTAAAATATATTTTTTACATTTATTATATTTAAAATACCTGAAAATATCTGTACACATACAAATTTTACTTATAGAATGGAGTTTGCGGTCTCCTTATAGATATAGAGTAAGCCGCCTAACATTCGGACAAAGTACGGATTATATTTAAAACCTTATATACACATAAATTCCATCAATCCTTCATGAATATTCGGGTGACTTTTAATCCAGGACTTCACTAAGTAGATTTACTTATATTATAACAGTATAACGGAAATGAAATCTCTTTCATACTAATGACTCTCTTGTTTTTTTAATAGTAGATAGGAAAAGACCTTGTGTATACTTGTAAGTCTCTCTATCCACCAAGTTCTCTATTCTCCACTTATTAGAAACAGTGGTTGTTAAATGACTAAGTTGAACTTATACGTAATTTCTCTAAGTAGATCGAGGATACTAATAACTAATAATTAAAACTTAAACAGCTTTACAAAATATTTTTTCTATTCTGTTTATTAATAATGATCGGCGTTGAGTATTTGTAACGTGTTAATTTACTTGCGCACACTTAACCCGAGAACCTGAGGTATTAAATAATCACAAATTAAGCTCACATCCACCTGTAAGAATATATGTTTTATTAATACCAATCGTATTATAAGTCGGTACATCGAAATTACGCAAGTAACACAGTTTTCTGAAAGTCCAAAAATCTTAAATTTAATCAACAAAAATGTTATACATATTATTAAAATTTTTGTTGTCGCACTGGCGCTTTTGAATTGATCAAATGAAAACCCTAACTTCCGGTCAGAATTTTGAAATACAGACAGTGCGCACTCTTACCCACGGTGTTCTTCTTCTTCTTCTTCTTCGTGTCATATGATTAGATAGCTCAAATTGAGATTTGCCAATGTCTCGCAATGCTGACGGCATTTTTTTATATTTATCTTGAATCAGCTTATCTGCATTTGGGAGATGTTTTGCCAAGTGTTCACGGGCTGTCTAGAATTATCATTAACTCATTTCCATTGCGAAGAATTTGGATGTTGGAGGCTAGTTTACTACTTCAAATAAGCCCTTAACCCTACACTTGAGTCGCAAACCCTAAACACTCTTCTCAGCTCGTCTGCAACGCACTGGGCCGGGCACCTGCGCGGTGAGTGTGTATGCTTAGTATTTTTTTTTTTATTATCAAGTTCACGCTGTATCCCGCATACAGCAAGGTAGGCATAGGGAACCTACGTTAAGACACTCCTTTCCTCATTTTCCCCCGAATTTTGGAGGTGACTTTTAATCCAGGACTTGACTAAGTAGACTTATTTATATTATAACAGTATAACAGAAATGAAATCTGTTTGATATTAATAAATATATTGTAATTTCATAGGATACAGGAAAACGCTTGTGTATAGGTTACTCTGCACCATGTTCTCTTATCTTCACTTATTTAAGGCCAGTCGTGGCGCACAAAGTGCGACTGTAAAATCGACTGGTTGTGGGTTCGTTCCCCACTCGAGAAGATGAAATGTTTACTTAACCACTCAACACTCAATGCCTCCATAATTGGGCAGAGAATGGGGAACGGAGTGTCTTAACACTAGGTTACCTCTGCCTAACCTGCTGTGTGGGGGATAAAGCGTGAAGCTGAAAAAAAATTTAGAACTCTGTATTGAGATACAGACAGTGAACTTCACGTACCCACTGCGAACACTTACCCCGAATCACTATACCCCGAATTGCTATACTTGCCTTTGGGCGAGTTTTGCCTAAAAGTTCACGGCCTGTCTAGAACTATCTGTCAATAACTCATTCTTAAAACGTAAATACTTCGAAGGCGTCACTAATAGATAGATTCATTTCGAATTTAGTTAGGTATCGTGAAGAGTTTGGACAGTGGAGGCTAGTGTTAATTCGCACTTCAAAGGTTCCCTTAAACCTACACTTGGGTCACAAGTCCCACGCACTCTTCTGAGGTCCTCATACTGCAACGCGATGGGCCGGACACCTGCACGGTGAATCTATTTAGTGCTTAATAGTTTCTTCTCATTACTATAAAGCTATTGAGAAACCGTATTTCTAACCTACAAATATTAGGGGAGAGTAACCCATATTGAACCACTTTCGACATAATGCCATAAATCAAGATCCTTCGAAGCTATAAAAATGCAACAAGACTTTCGAAGTACCTTGTTTCTTTAGCTATATAATATCATTCCGTTGATATTGTAACCTAATGGTAACATATAAATAATAGGAAATTTCTAAAGGTTGTCATTCGGTCCAAATTACGCAACCGGTACCATAAATTGAACCACCAGATCCCTTAATTGGACCCAATCTTAAATTATAGGAATAATTAGGAATTAAGTAAAGGAAACTTATAATTACGAATCATTATTATTAATATTTATTCATTAAACATTATCAACTTGAAAATATTTCTAAAACAATAAAATATATGAAGTCAATTATGAACAAAAATACTTATTTTTATCAAGTTAATTTAAACTTTTTATCAAATTTTTAAATTATTCAAACGAAATTGAAGTCTTATAAGAATCAATAATAACACCTCTTAATGTTGCAACAATAGCGCTCAGGCTTTCGATAATGACATCACAATCATCTGCATATATTGGACCGGTAAAATTAACTGGGAACGTTGTGTCAAAATACTCCACTCAAATAGAGACAAATTTGTTCCCCCTTAAGGCCGAATTCTGGAGGTAATGCGTGTTGAGTTGTGAATGTCACCGCCACGCTTTGTCCCGTTACCAGAGCGCGGAAATGGATAAGTTAAATATTTAATTTCCTCGAGTGGGTACTGAACCCACAACTTATCGCATAACTGGCCTAAGATATATTACTTATAGCAATCACTTTTTACCAGCACTATTACAATAGTAACACATAACATATTCTAAGCACAATGGTACACACACATAAAAAAATCTTCAATTTAAATAAGTAGTTCCTGAGATAAGCACTTTCAAACAAACATACTCTTCAGTCTTTAAACATTATTGTTTATAGAATAAAATTAATAAAATAAAATATATATTTTTTTAACAATTAATTCCCCTCTTTACATCAAATAGCTCACCGTACTTCCCTAAAAGCCAAGAATAGTATGCACATTGTCGATACGTCAATGTCATCATTATCGATATGTCAGTCACGATGCTTTTTAAAATGAAACTACATGTTCTCTTTTCCCTGTTCCTTAATAAAATATTCCCATTAAATTATTAATATACTTATATTTCAGGGCAGTCCTAGTGTTAGGGCACAAGTGTGTGACTGTACGCAACTGGTTGTGGGTTCGATCCCCTCGAGGAAATGAAATATTTATTTATATTTATATTTTCATTTCTTCGCTCTGGTGTCGAAGCAAAAGCGCGGCATTGAGTTCCGCCACTCAACACGCAATGCCTCCAGAATTCGGAGGAAAATAGAGAACGGAGTGTCTTAACACTAGGTTCTCTCTGTCTACCAATAATAATATAAAATAGAAATGCTTTGACTGTAAACGCAAAGTTCAATCTTCATTATATAATTCGTAATAATCTTTACTCAGGGCAATGAATTATATCTTCTCGTTATGGTAACACCAATCTCCGCGTTGAGTTCCGCCACTGAATACGTAATGTGATGCTACGGCAGAAGTCCCTTTGCCTACCCTGATATGTGCGGGATGCGGCTTGAAGCCAAGAAAAAGAAAAAAACGTTGGTTATACATATAGCAAATTATAATCTGTAAAATTTTCGTTGACTTAGTTTTTTTAAACTTAGCCATGAACATGTGGGCTAAATGATTTTTTTTATCAAAGTATCGTTAAAAACAAAAAAACGCTAATGTTTTTGTAATTTTTGTACTATAAGGAAAGATTTCTTTTTACCATGAAAAGAAAACTAAACAAGAATCGTGCTTTTTCTAAACCACATTCAGGCAAACCATTGAAAAGGTTTTAAAGCACTAAGTGCAAGAACAGCTTTGTTCAAAATGCAAGGTATTTTAAACAAAATATTAATCCTACTGTTGAACTATTCAAAGATTTTAATCTCAGCTCTCGCAACAAGTAACTGTAAATATGTAATTTCCGGAAAACACCCGCTAAAAATTCTTGAGAAAGGAAATTTCCTGCTCGGTTTAGAAAAAAAGAAAAATTTAAATTCCTCACGGATATTAAACATTATATATATATTACTGTATTTATATTAACATGTATTATTTTGAGAAATCTATATAAAAACTTAAACATGTCTCATATACTTATGGATATTGTATTGATCTCTTGAAAAGAAGAACAATCGTGGTGCCTCCTGAATTTACAGTAAAATGGGGAACGGAGTGTTTTAACATTAGATTCTCATGTGCCCTCTGCCTACCCTGCTGTGTGCGGGATATAGCGTGAACCTGATCAGTACTTCCTATTCAATCTTTAATAATTCATATAACAAACATTGCATAAGAGTAAATTAATAATTAGACAATTATGTAAAAGCGGAGAATGGAAATGTCTTAATGGGAACGAACTGTCTTAACATTGGGTTCCCAGCTTCCCTCTCACCGATATCCTGCTATATACGGGATATAGCGTGAAGCTAAAACTAAAAGTAAATGTATAATAGAGTACTAGTATATGTAGTTGAAACAAAGACCATTGTTTTAACTCGGTAAACCTCTCGTAACTCCTAGACTCGGCTCAGCTGTATGAAGTGACATTTCTCATGTTAGCAAGTATGTATGTATGTATGTATGTATGTATATAGTCCTTACAGTTAACTGTAGTGTTGCTCTAAAGATATTGTTGGTTTGTGCTGAACTAGAAATATTAGTGTTTAAACCAACCTTGTAACCTTGTAGTGATCGTGGAGTTCTTACTACTATGTATGTACAGGCTTGTGCCTGTGGGTGTGACTGCAACGCAACGTTTGTGGGTTCGATACCCATTCGAGAAAATGTAAAATAAAAAACAAAAGCTTCACATTGTATCCCACATACCGCAGAGGAAACCTAATTCGGGAGGCATTGCGTGTTGAGAAGCGGAACTCAACACCGCGCTTTGCCTCGACACCAGAACGAAGAAATGAAGAAGAATGAATGAATGCATATAAATTTAAATAAATATTTAATTACGTCGAGATCGAACAGGAATCGAACTCACAACCAGTTAAGTTAATAGGCACACTCTTTGCCACTGCGCACTATGGATAATGGTAGAACAAGGGCAGATCAAAATTCATTTTTACTAAAGTCGTCCCTGACGCACTTTTTATTTTTTTTTAAATAGTATAATAGTGGACCTTTAATGTAATGAATTATTTTTTCGTGAAATACATTTGGAATATTTTTTTTTTTATTGTGAGAAATTGTAATACGTAAGAATGTCTATTTCAGGTTGTTCGCATCGATATTTTAAACTTAATTTCCTTAAAAAAAATGTGCAAATAGGTATAAAGTGTTATATATTTTTAAAAAGCCTATAGTATGTAGATTTTAAAACAATTATTATATTGTA